>CAUYRH010009254.1:0-45258 GCA_963574655.1 Perodicticus potto | reverse complement strand
TTCCTGGTTTTCTATTTGATTCCAAATGTCTGTCTCTATTTTTGTGCCAGTACCATGCTGTCTTGACCACTATGGCTTTGTAGTACACCTACAACTCTGGCATGCTGATGTCCCCAGCCTTGTTTTTATTACTAAGAACTGTCTTAGCTATACAGGTATTTTTCTGGTTCCATATAAAACACAGAATCATTTTTTCCAAATCTTGAAAGTAGGATGATGGTATTTTAATAGGGATGGCATTGAATAAATAGATTAAATTGGGAAGTATAGACATTTTAACAATGTTGATTCTTCCCAGCCATGGTATGTTCTTCCATTTCTTAATATCCTCTGCTATTTCCATTCTTAGGATTTCATAATTTTCTTTATAGAGGTCCTTCACCTCCTTTGTTAGGTATTTCATTTTCTTTGAAGCTCTAGCAAAGGGAGTTGTGTCCTTAATTAACCTTTCATCTTGGCTGTTATTTGATGTATACAAAGGCTACTGACTTGTGGATATTGATTTTATATCCTGAGACATTACTGTATTTTCTGATGACTTCCAGGAGTCTTGTGGTTGAGTATTTGGGGTTCTCTAAGTATAAGATCATATCATCAGGAAAGAGATAGAGTTTGACCTTCTCTGCTCCCATTTGGATGCCCTTTATTTCCTTGTCTTGCCTAAATATATTGGCTAAAACTTCCAGCACTATGTTGAACAATAATGGTGACAGAGGACAACCTTGTCTGGTTCCAGGTGTAAGAGGAAAAACTTTCAGTTTTACTCCATTCAGTCAAATATTAGCTGTGGGTTTGTCATAGATAGCTTCAATCAGTTTCAGAAATGTGCCACCTGTGCCTACACTCTTCAGGGTTCTAATTAGAAAAGGATCTTGGATTTTATTGAATACTTTTTCTGCATCTATTAAGGGGATCATATGATCTTTGATTTTGCTTCTGTTAATATGGTGAATAAGGTTTATGGACTTGAGTATGTTAAACCAACCTTCCATCCCTGGAATGAAACCTACTTGATCATGATGTATGACTTTTTTGATGACAAGCTATAATTTATTGGCTAGGACTTTCTTGAGAATTTTTGCATACATATTCATTAGTGAAATTGGTCTGAAATTCTCCTTTTTAGTTGGGTCTTTTCCTGGTTTTGGTATCAGGGTGATGTTTGCTTCATAGAACATGTTGGGGAAGATTCCTTCCTCCTCAATTTTTTGGAATTATTTCTGCAGTATGGAATAAACTTTTCTTTGATATAAGCATTCCACATTGTGTATCAAATCAGCACAATGTACCCCACAACTACATTAATGTACACAGTTATGATTTCTTTAAAAAAAAAAATAGGCTTAGTGCCTGTGGCTCAACGGGCTAAGGCGCCAGCCACGTACACTTGAGCTGGCGGGTTCGCATCCAGGCCAGGCCCGTCAAACAATGACGGCTGCAACCAAAAAAAATGGCCGGGAGTTGTGGCGAGTGCCTGTAGTCCCAGCTACTTGGGAGGTGGAGGCAAGATATTTGCTTGAGCCCGGAATTGGAGGTTGCTGTGAGCTGTGATGCCACAGTACTCTATCCAGGGTGACAGCTTGAGGCTCTGTCTCCAAAAAAAAAAAATAATAATAATAAATAAATAAATAAATAAATAAATAAAAATAAAAAGCACACCAGTTACTAACTAGGTAGGAGTATTTGCTACACATTTGACAAAAGGCATGTGTAAAATATTGTAAAGAACTACAACTCAATAGTAAAAATTAAAACCCAACTAAGCAATAAAAAAACACTTGTATATTTTACAAAGCAAGGTATACAAGTAAACAGTGAGTAAATGACTTAAGTTATTGTTTTTATAAGGTGAGAGATACAGAGAAAAAGTCTCACAACTTTGTTATTGCATAACAGGACGACTTGAACTTTAAGCTGACATTTTTCCAGGGGTTATCAATGTCATTTTCATCATATTGTTTAAAAGAGAAAATAAGCTACTTTTGGCAACAGTCACTCTGAAATATCTCACTAATCTGTGTCATATTGTTTGTACATTTAATCATTCTCTTGGTTTTTTGTCCTCTCTTGATCAAGGGTAATGACGATGTTGGCTGGGAAAGGACTTAGCAGACACTATCCACAAAGGGAAATCTTGGTTTCTTTTTAATGCCTTAATCCATTGAAATGTTAGAAAATAAGCTCTCTGAAGGTGGAAAATGTCTTTTATTACAAAGTGTTAATCTCTGAAGAGATCTTGTTTTACAAAGCCCTCTATGTCACTTGATACCTCAAAAAGGCCACTGATTAAAACACGGAAAGAACATTTAAAAGCACAGTGTGCTAGATATTTGGTCACTTTATTTTCTATTAAATATTTATGCCATATTTACACAGTTCTAGTTTATTGAATTCAATCCTGTAGAATTTCCCTGAGGTGGCCTGCAGTGTGGAAGTTGGGGGTGGGAGTGGTCAAGCTAGGCATAGACCTAAGATAATGTGGCGCTGTCTTTCCATCATCAGAGACCCTCTGTGAACTGACCAGCCAGGGGATTGTAGTGAGCTGGTTAACACACAGAGGTGGTCAATATGAGGAACCAGGCCTGCTGTACCGATGCATGCATGTGGTATCCAGTCTATAAAAACCAAGTCAACTTAAGGAGGTGGTCAACTATGGAGGTTCTACTGGATATTTAAAATTAACCATCCCCAGGTTACTATCAGAGCAGGGTTCAGGAAGGAATGGCTCCTGGCTGTAAAGTTTCAGGGAAACTGTGAAATCAAAAGCCTTGTCAAACAAGTTAAGAAAAAGACCAGAACTTGTTGCTAGCCTCTTCACAAAGAATCCCAGGCTTTGCAAGGCAAAATGTGAAGTCTATCCATGTGCTTACCCAGAACTGCGTTGCATTAGTTTAATTTTGAAACCTCTAAGGAATTCCATTTGATTCTGTACTTACCACTCATGTCATCTCCAGATTGGCTGTCAAGAGCATAGTTTACCTTCCCCCACCCCACCCCACCACAGGAGGAAAACAGTTCTGTGTGAATTTTATCTTGTCTGAGAATAATAGTCACTAAATGAGTGGTGTTTAGGATGTTTTGGAGGTGCCAAATTACTTGTTTTATGTACTTTAATGGACATGTGTGTTCACAAACATTTGTTTTCTTAATCTATACTCTCCCCACAGTTCTTTGCAAAGTAGAGAATATTGAACTTATCTCTTCTCTACAATCTTAAAGAAAAGAAAGTCCATGGAAAGTTTAGAATTGTCCTAATTTTTACTTGGTCTTAATAAAGATACTTTATGCTTCTTTATTCCATTTAGATGTGCAACTTTAAGAATTTTAATGTGGAAATTGAAAAGTTTTCATCTTACCCTTTATTTTAGATTTTAATTATATTTTTCTTCCCCCCCCCCCTTTCAAGTTTTAAATTCTTTTATTTTTGGCAGTGGGGGTGGGGGATTCACATGGTCTTGTCAATAGAACCAGTTAAGAGCAATTACACTATTCATTCCTACTTTTTTTCTTTAGTGAGTGACATCAGCCTGTGAAGGGGGTAGATTTGACTGGCCAGCCTGAAGCCAACCCTTCGCTTTGCTTTCAATTCCTTGCTCTGTGTCACCACAGGAGACTCTTCCAGCATTCACCAAGGCTGGCTGAACCCCGCTGGCTGCACTGAGCTTCCACAGTGACTGGGGCACTGAGGACAGCCTGGCTCAGTTTCCAGCATCTGACTTTCTGGCCCAAAGAACAAAATCTCATAAGCAACACTAACAAAGGCTCAGTTTTTCAGAGTGTCAAATTCTTTGACAACCTTCTTCTTGAAAAAGACATACTGTTTTTCCCTTAGTCCAACTCATTCTTGCATTGATGACATTCTTTTTGGAAAGAATAACTGTAGAATTTATTCAAAAAATTAATAGGAAAAAGCTCTAAATGATCCAAATGGGATGGAGGTAGAGCTAAATCATAAAATCATTCAATTTCAATAATAATTAGTTCCCAAACTCAGTTTACTGAAGTAAATATCTTTAAAGTACAATCTATGAATGCTTAGTGAATTGGAGTCCAGTCTTGTTGAAGTTATTCTTAAAAATAAATAAATAAATAAGAAAAACCCAAAATACTACATATTCACTTTTTAAAACCATAACTTCAGCTTGACAAGAGGGCTTTGTGTCAACAGAAGAACCTTGCCCCTCAAATGCAAAAGAATATTTTCATAACATTTACACAAGACTAAAATATCAATAAAGTAGTAGTAAGCAATTAAATAGCTTTTAGATCATGTTACTATAAACAGGTGATTTTTTACTTTCTTATCAAAAGGAAGCAGAATGAAATAAAGGTAATACAGTGATTACATTGAAAACTTTTCTATGGTAATGGCCCTTTAAAAGATCCAAGGTGTAGACAGATGCAGAAATCAAAGGGGGAAGAGACCAGCAGGGACTCAACAGCAAATAGATAGAGACACAGTCAAGTGGAGTCAAGGGGTAAAACTTGAAAGTCCAGTAAGTAGGAAGTTGAAAACATATGAAGTTGAAATTCATATACTGAAATATGAATGTAGGGGGACCCAATTTCTGCGGGACAGATGGTGTGCACACAAACCTTATACATGGTCAAAGTCCTGGTAACTAACTCAGTCGGTGACCAGACAGGTGCATGGGGTGGCCGGAGATGAGGCCCTTCAAAGTGAAGCCAAGGAGTACAGTTAGATGTGTGCATACTTTGCCCTGGCTAAGAGCTACTACACTGGGCTTTGGACATAAAGAAAAATATATTTGAGTTATTTAAGCCTAAGTAAGAACTCTTCTAAATTAATTATCCTGAAAAACACAGTAGCCACCAAGTTAGTTACTGTACTTGAGTGTGTATACATATATATTATTGGATGATGATTTTAAAAAATTATTTCAAATTAGGTATTTTTTAATTTTCTACATCCTGTGCCTAGAATGCAGAACAGTAGCATCTTCTATCATGTTCATGGCTATATTCCCACCCGGTGGCATTAAGACTGGCATGGCAGGTCCTCCAGAAATATTTGGTGAATGGGTTAAATATTAACTATTTTGGAGTTTTGCTTCATTCTGAAAATAACGAATTATATCTCCTAACATATTTTTCATACAATTTTAATCTCTGTTTTACTGCATAGGAAAACTGAACATCTCTCCTATGAATAGATTAGCACCATTCAGCAGCAAGAGTACTTACTGCCAAATACCATTTCTCTGTTGGAAACACATCGAAAATTCTCAAAGCTTATACAGCTGAAAAGTGACAGATGGTGTGATTGCATTAAAGAGGAGAGAAGTGTAAATTCATAACATTATATCTTTAAAAAACAGCAAAAAGTATTTTGAAAATGTTTTTATCATATAACACCATTAATGCATAGTATTAACAATATTTATTACTTTCATACTATGATTTCTAAGAATTTCTATAAATCATTTTGGAAAATCTGTTATATAATAAGCAAACAACAGATATTCCAATGCTTGGATAGTATTTGCCTCTATTTTGGTTTCATATTGGCATATTGTAAAGTACAGGACTCCTTTTATAAATCTCATATAACAGATGACTGCTGCCTATACCAGGACAAATCCCCATATTTGATGAAATGGAATCTAAGCCAGTCCAGTTTTATGTTGCCAAAAAGTCAGATCATGTGATACAAACACAGCAAGAAATCAACACCTCTTGAAGAAAGCTGAAGGATCCGTCTCTTTAATGGAGGTGGACAGTGGGAAGTCCCTGTTGACAGTTCTGTCCAACTAAGGACATTTTGCATGGAACCCAACCACTCCCCATAAAACACTCTACTATTTCCTTTTGAGATTTTAGGAGGCCAATAAATACCTCAACTATTTTCTTGAATTCGTTTCTTTACAAATACAGAAATCATGGAGAAACAGGCCCAAGAGTCATGTAAATAGTATTCAAATGCTGGCGTCATGACATGGAAAGCTGTTTGGGAAGCTTGGCTTAGATCTGTGGCAACAGTGGGCTTCTTATTGACTTACTCCAGAATTACCTTATCCAGCTTGTCACAGGCCAGGCTGGAAGCTCCAGGGTTTCTCCAAAAGCACTGTGCCTCCAACACTCATAACACAGAGAAACAAAGAAAACGCCGTGGGGATGGGCAAGAAGAAACACTTCACAATTCCTAAAATTCACCAGTTACATATGCCTTTCTCCATGCAAAAGAGAGCAGGGAAGAGGTCAGGATCCCTAGACACTCCTGTCTCAAGGGAAACTCGGGCTGGAACTGAGTCCCCTCTAGCCTCACTGTCCCCAGCCCCCTTGCTGGTGTCCTCTCCCAGTAGACAGCCAGGTGGCATGAGGATGATTCCTCCTTCTTCCCTCCCTTACTCTGTTCTTATTCTTTTACTCCAATCTCTCTCATTTCATGTTTTACTGCTTTTACAAAGCAAATTTCATTATTAAATAACTATTCAAAATAAGTCTGCTCTGTGTGGAAAGATGTCAAGGTACTTTCTGAGAATAGGAAATCCCCACAACAGGCCTTCACTGAAACAAAATTAGGAGAAATTGAACTCACCAACAGTTCAGTGAAAGCAAAGGGGTTCATTATGCGGCAGCGTTCACTGAACTGTCCTGGTGTAGGGTTGAAGACAGAATTCAGCTTCTGCAGATCGGCCCTTCTTGCTGTATCAGTTGCTAGAGCTCCCATAATGAAGTCTCATAAGCTAGAGAGCCGAAACAACAAGAGTTGTTGCTGTCTAAGGTCTGGAGACTGCAGCCTGAGATCACAGTGTCGCCAGTGTTGGATTTTTCTGAGAGCTGTACAACCCACGTCCCACGGCTCCCCGAGCTCGGCTCTCTGCAGCCAGGAATTGGCATCCCTGGATTTTGGGCACCGCGCCCTGAGTCCTGTCTTGGTGTCTGTGTGCGCTCCCTGTCCTGTGTGTCTTCGTCCCCGTGCCCCTTTGTCCTGTTGGGTTAGGGTCCTACCCTACAGCAGAGACCTCACCTTGACCGACAGACTATCTCTGAGAGGACTCTCCAAATAATGGGACATCCGGAGGTGCTGGGAAGTAGGATGTAGAAGCTGAAATTCATATACGGAAATATGAATTTAGGGAGATACAACCCACAACGGTACTTCTGACCACATGGTGTGCACGCAAAGCTTGTACACGAGTTTAAGAGCTGATTGTGAAACCCAGCGGAGACTGCTGAGTCACCTGCATCAACACAGTAAAGGGATGGGGTTCGTTTCTGGAAAGCAGCATTTTATCTCCATTTTAGAGCGCCAATTTTCCATGGTCTCACTCCTGGAACCCCTTGTTCGGCTTTCTTTCTGGCCTCACATTTAGCATCCGCACCAAGTGCTGCCTTCGAGGAACGTCCAAACCTCCACAGGGACAGTCCCATTCTTGATCTGTGTCCCCTGGCTCCCTGCCATGGTTCTGATTAACAACTCCTCAGATGGCCTCTGCCCCAGGGTTCCAGGACACTCAGCCTCATGCCTCTTTCCCTATTTTCAGACACCTTTTTTTGTTTTGTGTTTGTTTGTTTCACTCTGTCTGGCTCTGTCCTCATAGCTCACAGCAACCTCAAACCCCTGGGCTTAGTCAACCTCTTGTCTCAGCCGCCTGGTAGCTGGGACTACAAGCATTCACCATGATACCCAGCTAGCTTCTCTATTTTTAATAGAGACGGGTCTAACTCTTGCTCAGGCTGGTCTTGAACTCCTAAATCCAAGCAATCCACCCGCCTCGGCCTCCCAGTGGCCTAGGATTACAGGCATGAGTTACCACACCTGGCTAACATGTTTTGGGTTATTTTGTCTATTTCTCCATCTCTTTTCTGCTTATAATGAATATTTGTTAAATAACTGAATTGTGAATGGGTAAATGGTAATTCCCCATTCTGCTTTTCTAAATCCAATTTTACTCACTTCATGGACAAATTATTATTTCAAAAACTTTGCTTGGTGAAGAACTTTACTGGGACCCATTATCTAATCTGCAATAAAAATACATCACCCCAGATTCAAGGTCTTTTCAGTTTCCATCAGACCAACTCCCTTATTTCCATACAGGTGCTCCAAGATCCTCATCAAGTTTTCTTGTACCTTAAATTTTCCTGTTTCTGCGATTTTGTCCCTGCCATTCATCCTGCCTCAAATAGCCTTTGAAATAGTTTATTTACCTCTGCTTTAGTGAAATCACCTTCAAATCTATTGTCAATTATTTTCTGGAAAAGTTATTTTTCTTGTTATCTGTCACTTTTTCCTAGGGTTGAAAAAAGTTGTTTGCTTTATTCTAGAACTTTCTTAGATTACAATAATTATTACTAATGCTCTGTGATGGAGCTTAGTGGTTGGTTCACTAACTTCATGCTGACAGTTATATAGAAGTTGACTTACAAGGTTACATAATTCTACAACTTTACAAAAAACAGTTCTATTTCTGACTTTTCTGGATCGTGGTGTTTTAAAGCGAAGGTGAACTAATGTATGTCAAGTTCAGTAAGTTATAAAAAATTGTATGTGAAGGTAACAAAAATGTCTAGATGGAAAGCTTATGTAAAATCATATAAGAGATCCAATATATTTTAGTTTTTAGTATGTTATACAGAGAGGAATCTAAAAACTAACCAGAAGAAAACTCATATTCTTAATAAATTTCTATCTTTTTCTTCAAAATGATGTTTTCATTATGCTATTGTCACTTTTGTTGATTACTCTAAAACCATTGAAAGCTCTTGTACATAAAGAATTTTTTGCCATGAGTCCTTCAAGAGCACTTGAGGACATCCTGAGACAAGCATTTACAACATCAAAACTAGAGAAAATTAAGTCTTTCATACAAGTTGTTTTTAAAATTTATTATATTTTTCTTTTATATATTCTCTTATTGTGGTTTATGCTCTGAGTATAGGATAACAACCTAAGCAAGTCTTTGGACAGAAAACAGTATTTAGTTTTACATTAATTTTTAATGCTGTGGAATTTGTCATAATCAGAAAATGGCAGTGGATTTAAGAGCAATAGGAAGGAAGTGCAGAAATCTTAATCTTTTTGATTTTAGAGAAATTTTATAATTATACATGATATCAGAAATTATTGCATAAAATCAAGAAAGAAAGAATCCTCCTTAGAACATTTTACTAAACTAATATCATCTTGATTCCAAAGCTATGAAAAAACTCAACAAAAAAAGAAAACAATCCATAGTTACATCCTTTATGGATATATTTGCAAAAATCCCCACTAAAATCCTAAGGAACCAATTTCAGCTGCAAGTCAAAAATAATAATATAATAATTCAGAACAACCAAGTGGGCTTCATCCCAGAAATGCAAGGATGGTTCAACAAATACAAATCTATAAAGGTCAGCAACTCTTCATCCCACCCTTTTCGGTGAGGTTGTTCTTTATAACGCAGATTTTCTTGTAGACTCTACATTTTACCCTGGTGTTCTCCAACTCTCAAGTGATTTTTATAAATTTGCATATGCTAAGCACCACTACAGAGTGTTTTAAATTTCTGTAGGTTTTCACAATGAATAGTGTCATATATCTCTCATTATAGTATCATATGGAATAGTTTGCTAACTATAAAATAATTCCTTGTATTTTAATTATTCCATTCTCCCAATTTCTCACCTAGTTCCTGGAAGCTAGAGCTCTTTCTGCCATCTTTATAGTTTGCTTTTTAAAGTACATCATAACATAGGAATGATTACATAGCCTTTAAGCTACAGCTGCTCATTTATCAATATGCACGTGAGTTTCCTCCCTGTCATTCTTTGGCTTATGTCACTAAACATATTCCATTGTACTTATGTTCTACACTGTGTTTACCTGGTCTGTGGAGAACAAATTGGTTACTTCCATTTTGGGGCAATTATGAATAAAATTGCTGTAAATATTCATGTGCAGATTTTTGCATGAACATAAATTTTCATATTAGTTGGGCAAATACCAAGGAACATGATTACTGGCATCTATGGTAAGACTATGTTCCGCTTTGTGAAAAACTGCTGATATTTTTTCAAAGTGACTGTACTGTTTTGCATTCCCCCACTGAGAATTTGTTGCTGCTCATCCTTGCCAGCAATTTGCATTGTTAGTCTTTTGGATTTTATCCATTCTAATGGGTGTGTAGTACCATCTAATTGTTATTTTAATTTGCAGTTACCTGATAACAAATAATTTTGAGCATATCTTCATATTCTGATGTGACATGTCTATTTCTTCTTTTGTGAGGTGTCTGTCAAATCATTTACCCAATTTCTAATTGGGTTACTTGTTTCTTAATGGTGAGTTTTAAGCAATTTTTACATATAATTACAAATCCTTTATCATGTATGTACTTTGCAAATGTTTTCTTCCAGTCTGTGGCTTTTCTTTTCATTCTTTTAACAGCGTTCTTCACAGAAGTTTATAATTTTAATGAATCTACTTATCAATTTTTTTTTATTTCTTGTAGGCTTTGAACATGAAAACTTACCACCACACCCAAGGTCCAATAGGTTTTGTCCTATGTTCTTTTCTAGAATTTTTATTGTTTTTCATCTTTCACTAAGGTATATTTGTATATCTATGGCCCATTTTAAGTTTTGTTAAAATTCTAAGGTCTGAGTCTAGATTCATTCTTTTGTATGTAGATATCTAGTTTATTCAGCTCCATTTGTTGAAAAGACTGTCCTTTCACCATTAATATTTTTTGGCAAATATTAATTATATAGCATTTGTCTATTTGAAGGCTCTTTATCTTGTTCCAATATCATATTGTCTTGGTTATTGTAACTTGATAGTAATTCTTAAAAGCAGGTAGGCAAATCATCCAACATTGTGTTTCTTTCTTTCTTTCTTTTTTTTTTTTTTTTTTTGTAGTTTTTGGCCAAGGCTGGGTTTGAACTCCCACCTCCAGCATATGGGGCTGGTGCCCTACTCCTTTGAGCCACAGGCGCCGCCCCAACATTGTTTTTCTTTAGTATTATATTAACTATTATGAGACATTGTCTTTTTATATAAATTTAGAATTAGTATTTTGATATCAAGTTTGCTAGTGTTTTTATAAGGATGGCATTGAAGCTGTAAATCAAGTTAAGAAGCCTTGCCATTTTAACAACACTGTGCTGATCTTTGATTTCTTTCATCAGAGTTCTGTAGTTCTCTATAGGTGTTGCCTGTACATATTTGGTTCAATTTACACATAATTATATAATCTTTGATGCTATTTCACTATAGAAAATTTCATATTCCAATTTTTTATTGCTGATATACAGGAAAACAATTAACTGCTGTATATTAACTTTGTATCCTGCAAACTTGGTAGAGTTGCTTACCAGTTCCAAGATTTTTTATCAATTCTTTGGGATTTTCTATGTAAACATGTCATCTGCACCTAGAGAAAATTTTACTTCTTATTTTCCAATGTGTGTACTTTTACAGAGTATGCCTCTTATTTTCCTTTTTGTCTTATTAACTACCTAGGACTTTAAATATGGTGTTAAACACACTGGCAAGGGAGAAGGCAGACTTGTCCTAAGGGGACCTGTGCAGGCCTGGGAAGAACGAGGAAAGGAACAGCCCCTGGAGAAGGAAAAGCACAGGAGAGCCCCAGCCTCACAGCGCCCCGGACTCAGATGCCACATCCCGGGAGGGGAATGCAAGCTCACACCATGAACTTCATGACACCACAGAAGTGGGAGGAGTCCTTGAGAATAGGTGAAGGGCCTGTATCACATGTGTCAGAAGCAAGTACTTTGGTACAATACAGAGTCCTTGCTTTGGTTGGCACAATATAGAATCTTTACTTTGGGAATAGAAAGAGCCATTCAGAAAAAGAGAATGTATGGAAAAACATATAAACCTCTCCAGTGGTTCTCAACCTGTGGGTCGCGACCCCTTTCTAACAATGAAAATACATCGTGGCATTAGGAAGGTTGAGAACCACTGCTAGACAGAGCCAAAGCCGCAACTCACTCAGGCTTCCCTGCTGCTGCAGAGGCGTTCCTCTTTCCTTGCTTCTTAATAAACTCTTTCGCTTTTGCTTACTCTGGTCTGTGAATTAATTCTTCGAATTCTGAGACCAAGGACCTGGCAGGAAAATTCTGATACCAGTCTTATTGATAATTTTATTGAGAAAGTGTTCATTGTCTCACTGTAAAGTGTGATGTAAGGTATTTGTACACGTTCTTTATCGTCTGGTCCAAGTTTGCCAAGAGATGTTATCATGCATGAGTGTTGTACTTGTGAAATTCTTTTTTTCTTTTTCTTTCTTTCTTTTTTTTTTTTTTTTTGTGTTGTAGTTTGGCTGGGCTGGATTTGAACCCGCCACCTTCCGTATATGGGGCCAGCGCCCTACTCACTGAGCCACAGGCATCACCCTGTGAAATTCTTTTTTACCCCATAAATATTTTAAGAAAAAAATTTTAAGAAAAATTTACAATTTTTTCTATGAAGTTTATTTTATTTTAAAATCAAATTATATTGGTTTTGCTGCCATCTCATGCTTATTGACGTCTTATTATGTGCCAAACACTGTTTCATGCATTCTATCTTACATTTAATGCCCCCAACAGCTCTATATTGCTAATTTTATTGATAAAAATATGACATAGCAATTAAATACATTCTCTTTTTGCCCTTTCTCATATCCATCTATTCCCTATTTTAGCTCCTCAGAGTCCAAGGCTTAACCTGGCTATTGACTCCCAAATCTGTATTTCCAGCTTCAGTCTATTCTCTGAGATTTCGCCTCAGTCTAATTATCAACAATTATGCTTAATATTTCCACCTTGGAAATACAATCCAAAAAGCATCTTGAACTGCACAAGTGCAAAGAGGACTTCAGATTTCTATCTTTTATATACAACCAACTTCATTCTTTTCTCTTAAAACAGTTAAATTATTTTTAATTACAAATTAACACTCAGAAATTTGGGAACATATAGAAAAATATGAAAAAAATCACTAATTCTTATCACCTTTAGTACTCTCAAGTAACAGGCTTCTAGTAATCTTTTCTGTGTTCAAACTTTTTTCTTCTCTTTTTTTGGCTAGGGCTGGTTTTGAACCTGCTACCTCCGGCATATGGGGCTGGCGCCTTACTCCTTTAAGCCACAGGTGCTGCCTTTCTTTTTCTTTTTTTAATATTAACAGTAGTCATCCCTCAGTATCTGTGAAGGATTTGTTCCATGATTCCCTAGAGCACCAGTTCTCGACCTATGGATTGTGACCCCTTTGGGTTATATCAAAGATTCTCGGCATTAGGAAGGTTCGGAACCACTGCCTAGAGATACAAAGTCAATGGATGTTTAAAGCCTTTATTTAAAATGATATAGTATTTGCATATAAACTACATAGGTGCACCTTTTTACTTTAAATTATCTCTATATTACTTATAATATCTAACGTTATATAAATGCTATGTAAATAGTTGTTATACTGTATTGTTTAAAGAATGAAGACAAGAGAAAATTCTGCACATGTTTAGTAAAGAAGCAACTATCTATTTTATCCTGAATTTTTTCAATTCACCATTTGTTGAATACATAGAACTCACAGATACTAAGGGCCAACTGAACCTAATAACTATGATTATACTTTAGAAATTTTATTTTGCTCTTCCCACCTATTATTACTCTACTAGCATTTTTAATACCATAAGAGTTTTTATGTGCAACTCTGAAGTGACATTCAAAGTATCTTAACTTTGGAAAACTTAATGTATTGAATAATTACCAGGTAGGTGAAAATTTAGCTTATTTACATTTCTGAAACTTACATAATTCTATTTTCCCAAGTGTGTTTGATTAACTAGACATTTGGGTTTCATTCTTTTTTTCTAATATGTAAAATTACAGGTTTTATGTAGTTAGTTATTGACATATTCCTAACCATCTCAACTACTTTTAAGCTAGAAAACCCTCTCATATGAAAGGATTTAATAAATATTAATTCCTATTGTTCTTCTTTTTAATTGTTTGGGCTTTTTACCTAAATATAACTAAGTCCTACTCAAATTTTATTATAGTATAAAACTCAATATGCATTGATTTCCAAATTTATCTAGAAATACACTTTATTTTTAATATCCTCAATATAAAGAACTAAGTTTAAATATTGACACTTTTCTTCTTTCTGAGAAAAGAAAAATAATAACTATTTCCTCAGTCAGGAGGACTTTGGTTTATTGCTAAAAAGTATTTCTGTCATTTCTTTCCTTCTATTTGAAAAGAAAGCCATGAATCATCGGGCAGCCGGTCATCGCTCTGCCATTCCCAGGAACCCAGAGGGTGCTGTGCCTGTTGCTTAGTTAACACAGTGCTGCTTAATAATTTTTTTCTCAAACTAATGAGATTACCTGAACAGTTATAAATGCGGGTTCTGCAATGCCTAAGGGGGCACCATTGCTTTATTTATAAGCCATTAAAAATTTCTCAACCTCTCATAGATTTTATGAAAGACAAGTAGTGAACTGAATTATTTTCTTACATGGAGGTAAGAACAGAGAAGTTTAATTCTTAGGACTGAGATGAGGCAAAAAGGTGTGAAAAATATAAAGAAAAAGCAAGCAACCAATTATTTTTTTCCATCTTTTACAGCTGGCCTCTGCAAATGGAAACTACCATTTCACTACATCTTTTCCCCTTCAGAATTTTACTATTATGGCCAACTTAAGAGATGGCTTTCATGAAGATTAAAACAACATGTTTAACCTACAACTATATGCTCAAGTGAACCTTTATTTTTACTCTACAATTTCTTTGTACCTAAATTATGGGATGAGATATTTGAAGAATTGATTTTATACAGATGTTAGGAAAAGTCTTGGCAGCTTAGTGCATAGTGGAAGATCTTTTTATATTTTTAGAAACTTAAATCAATATATTATATATATACATATATATATATGCTCATTCTTTCAGGGAGAAATGTTCTTTAGTAACTAATACATGAATAACTGCAGGATTATGCTTTAATGTTGGATTACCTGAAAGGTTAATCCATTACATTTTTCTTTGAAAGCACCCACACTGCCATAGCTGAAGATATCATTTGAGATACAGTAATATAATAAGAGCAATGATTATGACCCCACAAACTCAACGATAATGTATTTCAAAAGGGGAGTGCTTACTCCTTCTTAAGAGAGACATATTTGTTGTTGTTGTTGTTCTTGTTGAAGAAAAGAGATTTTGAAATGATAAAAAAATCTGTAATAGATGTTAAAACAGAAGACACTAAAGCCAAATGCACAAATATATCTAATACTCTAACCCGGTGAAAATAGTGTCAGCCCCAAGAATTAACTGTATTTTAAGGCATAGTAAGAGAATCTGAAGCTACACTTACATGAGTGAAGTCCTAGTTTTGGTATTAGTTTAGTTCTATAGGATTCTTTCTGGAAATCTCATAATATGTCAGAGAAAGATTACACTAAATTGCATTCATATGCAAGCTCACAATTTTAATCATCTTCCATCAGACCCACCCCTGATATTTGCAGAACCCACACACCATACATCAAAATATTTCAAATTTATAAATCAATTCTTCAAATTTGCAAAACACCTAAAAAATCCATTAAATAAAGTATGTCCTAACCTCCTATACTGACAAACATGAGTTTTTAATGATCTGCCTCGGGCCGTGGATCTGCACTATCAGACACACACCTTCCTTTTCCTGCCCTTGGCTCTATTCTTCCTTCCTGGGGGCCTTAAACCCAAATGTGTAAACAGTTCAAAGGCAGCAGTTCCATCAATTCCTTCAGTTTTCCTTAAGAGTCAACCCTTGGCCCCTCAGGAGGACAAGACATAAAGTCTTCTGAATTGTTCCAAAAGCAGCTGGAACTCGTGTAAGCAAGAGATTCTATGCTTCCGGGGTACCTAGATTGTTATGCCAAGAGAAAATGCAAAATCCTGTGCTCCCAACTCTTGGTTCTATAACCTCCTATCTTAAGAATTGAGGGACTAACAACAGATCATGACCAGAATAAGCTCTGTAGTATGCAGGCCTACTTTCAGAGATTCTAGGGGCGGTACTGCTACTTTTAGTCAACCAAGTAGGCCTTTTGAGTAAATGAACACTTCCAAACTGAACAACATCAGTTTTTACTGAGTGCAAACATAATTTAGAATATCAAAAGAATACGTTAATTACATTACAATATGAATTGTAATGTCTGTGTTTGATCGATTCAGAAATACCAAAATCCGTATAAATTCTCTGTTTTTAGTTTCATTGGATCAACATTTCTTTTGCCCTTACTGTGCGCCAAACAATGTGTCAGCCACTGTGAATAGAAAGTTGAAGAATACAAACACAACTTCAACAATCTTGGGAGGCAGGGACAGATGATTAATACCTAATAAACGTTATGGCAAAATGTGGGCCCTTATGAAGCAACTGATGCAGGTTTGAGAGTTCAGGAAAATCTTCCTGGAGAAAGTATTTTAATTTAGGAACTGGGGAATAAGCAGGAATCAAACAGATGGAACTCCTTGTGGAAAGTCAAAGTTTACAGAGAAAAAACAATGCCAAGAACTAAAGGAAATACATTATTCTATGTAATTTGGATAAACCGGGCAAGAGCTAAGCCTTGAAAAGTAGCGTGGGCCAGTTCATGAAGGGCCTTGTCTATCAAGATAAAAGCAGGAACTGCAGACTGAAGGAAAGAAGACACCAAGGAAAGGTTTTAAGCTTTTCAAGATCAAATTGAATCTGTTTGTTTTTGCAGCTTCAGCTTCAGTAGTGGAAAACGGATAACACTTGTACGGACTGAATGCAGAGATGGAGGGGAGACCGTAGAGCTAGAATAGGATTCGTGAGGGGAAAAAAGAGAAGTGAGGAGACACAACGGGTGTCTGGGGTGTCACTGGCAAGAATTCACGATTCCATGGATTTAAGACAAAGCAGAAAGAATGAACAATGAAGAGCTTGAACTAGGTGTGTGCTTAAGCCATTCACTGATAATAAATACAACTTAAGAGGAAAAAGAACTTCACGGTTGTGAGTGAGAAGCTGACTGGTCCTCAATATAACTGGGATTCAGAACAAGGGTACCTGTGTGTGTCTAACTATGAGAGTTACAAGCAAGCAATCCATGATGAAATAAAAGGTGTTCGGACCTTCCCCCTCATAACCTGGAAGGCAGCTTCAAATTTAGAATTTCTTAGACTCCCCAAAGTTTTATACTGGAAATAAAAAAGATGCAAAATAAATACGCAAATATAGTCTATGCTTTAGAAAATGTATCATAAATAAACATATTAATGTTTAGAAGAAGCTGTGTTTTAAACCCTACCAATTAATAAACGTTCTGACAGAGTCAATTTACTGTAACATATGAAAAATGAGGAAAAAAGAAATTTCTTAAAAATTATCCTTAAACACTAATAAAATTATAATTACCACAAATATGCTTTATTCAATATATTACTTACCAAGCTCTTACTCTCAGCCAGGTATTGTGCTGTTTACTATGGATAAGACAGGGCATGGGCACACAGCAAAGGGAAAACAGAGGGGAATATGTGTTAGTGACACACACATATTACAATTTTAAATGGCACTCATTTTTTAATTTGCATACCATTTGTATATCTACACATATATTTTTAAATAATGAAGAGAATTGCATAGAAAGTGAACTGTCAGTATTTAGTGTATATACAAATCTTTAACAAAATGAATTCAATAGAAATAAAAATATTAGTTTTTTTGTTATAATAACTAGATTTTCTGAATTTTTAAAAAAATATGTTGGAATAATTTCCCCATAAAAATATACACCACAATGATTGTTGAAAATTATCCTTCTGTACCTTACCTTGATGGTAACAATTTTTATTTCTAAGCCTTTTCTATTCATTAATCAATAATTACAGTATGTATTTAGGGGACAGAGACCAGAAAAAGAAACAACTTAAGAAGTTTTAGTTTCATCAGAAGACAATTATTTTTGTTTTATTTCACATAAAGCCACATACTTTTTTGTTAAAATTTTTTCTTCAAATAGTACAACTCATTCTTACCTATTCGATTTGAAATTACTCAGAGTTTGCATCTCTTCCCCTGTGTCCATCACTAGGATATCATTTTCGCTCCCTGGCTGGACCACTCAGAAAAGTGTGGAATTGGGTTTGGCGGTCAACAGGAGGTCATTCCCTTTGTCACTGTCGTGCTCAATTGATACACATTATCAGCTTTCAGTACTAATTAATTCTTTTTGCCTTTCCCTCACTTCAGCACCAGGGCTAAAAAATCTGCCCAAATTCTATAATCCAGAACAAAAAACATTTTGGGCCAGCTCAAAAGAAATGTATAATCTTGATTAAATCAGATGGAGCCAGGGCTGCGGGGTTACCAAGGAGAGTGCGCCCGTGCATGTAGAGAGGATTGACCCTTAACCCTGTTGTCTAATTCTCTGTCCTTTGGGACCTTTTTCTTCTTTGTGGGGGACAGTGACCTGCATTCAGTACATCTGTGAGTCTTTTGCATGTTCAGTTAAAGGATTGTATCTAGTCAATATTTTCTAGAATATACAACTATAAAAATCCTTACATCATTTTATCAAGCAAAAAGCAGAGTAAAACATTTCATTCAAGCAATATAAATAACAAGAACAGCCCGGGCATAGGATAATTGCTAAACGCGAATTAACTCAACCCGTCAGTTGGAGAACTATTCTCATTGTTTCTGTCATCACGGTTATCTATCCTGGACTTTCCATAGCTGAGAAAAGTGAGAAAGAGAGTTTATAAAAGGACAAGTCTCCAAACACAAAATGGAGAGATTTCCAGCCAGGCAGTTTTTTTCATAGCCTAATCTCTAAACAAGTTGCATAGCATACATCCTAGTATAGTAAAGTAATATTCAAAATGTGGAGGAATTGGACCGGGGATGAAAAGTCAGTTGACAGGTAGGTGGTGGGGGGTACGGAACAGTACCCGGATGGAGGACCCCCCTGCAACTCAAACCCTGCCTTACAAATGTAACAATGTAACCTGTTCGCATGCGCCCTCATATTGATCCAAAGTCAAAGACATAAAATTTTAAAAAGCAAACTTGACAATAAATAAACGAAAAACTTTGAAAATATTTACTTTAAATCCTAAAATAAATTTCAGATGAATTAAAAAGTTAAACACATGAAAATCCAAGCACAAATACATATGAATACATAAATATCAAACCATAATTCTATGTAATGGAGATATATACAGACATAGGAATAGTGATCAAATCTGTAAAGGAGAGAAAGGCTTTTAATTTTGCGGGCAATGGTGGGAAATATTTAAAAAAATAGATTAACATTTAACAGCCTTAAACAACTAAAATCATTTATAATTCATGTAAAAATTATGTTGGAAGGAGCTAAGACATATGAAGAATATATTTGCAGTAAAAGGAAAAAATCGAAACTATCATTGTCACACAAATTTTGTAGATTCAATTCACTGGTCCAAAGGACTATTATGTGTATCTATAAAAGTAGAAACAAACTGCTAAGAGAAGTGCTAAAATTCCAATATATAAATGAGCAAGAAAAATAAATGCATAACTTAAAAAAATAATAAATACAGTAAAATTTAAAATGTAGAACATATTCTCTTTGGTAATACCATCATTGTAAAGTTTAAATATTAAGATATTATTTGTCCCCTTTTTCATTAAGAAATACTTTGGGGTGGACACCGAATGTTACTAAGAGCAAAATAAAAATAGTGCTCTCATATATTGATGATAAGAGTAAAAATTTAATAACAGATATTATTAGTTGCCCTATAATATCATAGACTAGGATATAGAAATTTCCCTTTTTGAGAGCAGTCTCTAAGAACTCATTAAGAATGAAAGTATTGTATACATTATGAAAAACTGAGAATACTCTAGATATCCGATCTTTTTTATTGCGCCAACAAAGCAAAGGCAAAGAGATAGCCAAGCTTTAGAGGAATGTTAGGAAATCTAAATTGTACCATTTCCAAGGATTACTAAATGTTTCGTTTTTATATATGATAATGTAGAGAATGTATTAATACATATAATATCAAATGGAAAAGACAGGACATACTTTCACATGTTCGTATAAAAGTTCTGTTTTTCTGCGTTGATATTTATCTATCTAGGGATAAATATAAATAAATGGGATGTGTTCATGAGTGCGTGATGTATATACATGTGTCCGTCTGTGTAGAGAGCAAAAAACATAAAAAAGAGGAACAGCGAGAAAATAAAATAAAATTTACCAAAACACCAACTAATTTAGGAGAGTGACTCTTTTTTAAGTTTCTGATATATCTTTGTTAGGCATGAATACTTTTAGAGTGAAAGTGGGAAAAGTTCAAAACACAACAGCAAAACTATGTGAAAAAGGTAATATAATTATCTTAATAAAAAAATCAGAATTAAAAATATCTGTCATTATTTTCTATACTACTTTGTGACTCATATGAAGTATTTCATGGAGATCAATAGAGCTATGGGTTGGGGAAATGTCAGCACGGAGCCATGACTGTCTCTCATCATTTAGAAATGTACTTATGGTCAGACAATCCAAAAAGGCACTCAGTTTTGGCTTTGCTTTTGTGAACAACTATCTTAAACTAAGCCAGGCTCTTCAGGTTACAATTCAAAGACAAAAACCTGAGAATAATTTCCTGAGCTGAAAATTAAATCTTGGGGGATTAATAGGTGATAAGGTCATCAGGCTGCTTGGAGACTTTTACCCTTTCCTTGCGTTCTTGCACCAGTGATCATTTCAGAGTTACCCCCATGGGGAGAGAAATGACAGTCACACTTCCGACACTACAGGACAGCATGTTTCCCAGAGATCATGAACAATTTAACAGGCTGTTGAAAATAATGGCCCTCTGTGGACACAGTGGATAACCTATGAAGTTCAGAGTACAAAAGACAATACAAGTTTTTATCACACACTTTTTGGGTTGACAATTGTATTTTAACATAATGTTCTTTTATATTACACTGTATTGAAGGAATAATTCTCATAAATACTACAAGGCCAACATGTCTTTTCCACTGCTTGAGAATGTATGAAGTCAAGAAGCTGCTTCATCCAAAACCTCACAGTTGGTGTTTTCTAGTTTTAAGTGATTTTACTAATTTAATTAGGCTTAGGCTGAGACAAATTTATTTTACATGGCACAAATTAGCTTATCTGTATTCTCTGGGCAAGCAGAATTTGATCTAAAATGACCTGTTTATAATAACAGACGTCTGTTTAAAAATAAAATTTTCACATAGAATGCAAAGCAAAAGTCTTTCTTCTCCTTTTAGGGCATTTTAGAAAATTATTTCATGAAGGTTTAAAATATGTTTTTTTGTTTCTCAAAGTCTTTAACAAACCTCTTTTTCTTTGTCCCTCCTCATTTCTAATTTATCTTATCTTCTTTTTTCCATTAATTGTATTACTTAATTGACCAGGAATCTCCTCCATCACCCCACAACCATGAATTTCAGTGTCACAGGCCATAGGCAAGACTAACATATCACTCTGATTAATTTTTTTTGTTTTTTATTTCAAATAAATATGTAGAAGAGCCCCTCACCCCGGGGCGTGTCACACCCAAACAATGTGCACATTAAGTGAAACCCGCCTCCTGCCCTCCCCCCTCCTGCCAACCATCCTTCCTGCCCCCTCTCTCTCCCCCATACTAGAATATATCTGTGTTTTATTTTTTATATGCACATGTAATTGTTTATATATTGGTTTCAATTCAGTTTTGCCACAGTTATGCCATGAAAGCTGATAATGTTTTTCTCCTGATATGTAGTCCTTTGTATTTGTTAGGTGTATACCTGTTTAACAATTTAAGGTCCAAGAAAACATATATGAATGAAGTTGTTTTATATCATGTAAAGTACTAGAAACATGGTTTCTAATGTTGCTAAAAGTTAATGAATTCCATTCGTGGCCATCATAATAGGCAGTGCATTAGGTGCTGAAACATAAATTCTTTGAAGAATGAATAAACTTTCCATTCTCATGTTGATACAACTGACACTTTTCCAGGTATAAAGACACTTTGAAAAAATGTACATAATCAACTCTTTTGTAAAGGATAAGATTTAAGCATATTGTCCAAAGGGGAAATCTGTATTTCTTCAGCAAAGCTGTATCAATTTGCCTTTGTGTCTACTGGCTTTAAAATATGGTGAATAAAAATAATCTTAGCCATATTATATGTTAAGGACAAAATTATACACTACTCCTATTAATGTGTAGGACTGAGTTTCTTCCAAACATCAATATAAACTGAGATACAAAACACAACAGAATGAGAGAGGAGAGGAGCAGAGAGGAATGTCGAGAATACTGGCTTCCATTTGAATTCATGACGTTTGAGGTTCGCTGGCTATATGGAGCTGACAAGTAGATCAAGAGATTAATCTGGGGCTCAGAAACAAATTTAGGTTGGATATATCCGCTGGTATATCCCAGGTAGATCCAGAATGTGCAGGAGAATGCATAACATTTGTAAAAGGTGTGAGGACAAATCTCTGAAGGCCACCACATTGTGAGATGGTAACAGAGAACGCTCCATAAAAAAGAAGACAGAGTGGGGGGAGCACCAGTCGTAGGAAAGCGTTCAAGGAAGAGCATCTGAAAGTGTCAAATAGCGGAGCTGTCAAAGTAAAATCAGAACTAGAAGTTCTCCATTGTGTTTAATATGAGGAAGTCATTAATAGAATCCATCCAAATAATTTAAATAGGATGACAAAGGCAAAAAAATAGACTGCACTGCCAGAGATTAAGAAAGGAGCGGAGGATTAAAAAAACAGCTGGTGAGGAACCAGACTGATCATTTAATAATCCTATGGTGTTAGGTTTAAAAAGCCCATAGGTCTGAGGGCGGGTTTTCTCCTCCCATATCAATAGTAGAAACTTGTTTCTTTCTATGTTCCCAAAGAAACCACCATGAAATAGGTGGAATGGATGAATAATGGTAGAAAGATTCAACAAACTAAAGCATTTATATATAGTAAAAGCCACTACTTAACTCCGGCTGGGGTCAGAGAAATCTAAGATTGCACTGGAATGCTCATGAGGCAGCCATTGCACGGTGCTTGTTCCTGCTTGTTCCAAAACAAAAATTATTAAACCCGAGAATACATTTAAAGTTTTGACAACAACAATTCTTCTAATGTATGACTATTAACAATTTCCCATGCAATTCAATACAAAATCAGCAAAACCTACATTTTACATTTTAACTAAGTCACATCATCTCATTTTTGTTGTCTTCATTTCTTGGACCTGAGTGGAAGTCATTTATTTGAAATGTCTGTGTGCTTGTAGCCTGACACTTAAATGGCTGAACAAATCCCGCAAAAATACACATGTTCACTGTGGTCTAAAGAAGCATCTTCTGCAAATATCTTTTCTGTAAATCAGAAATAAAATGGAAACAAATAATATTTGCTTTCTTTGGTGATATGTGCACACATTTACAGCATGGAACAATTTTTCAGAGGATATTATGGGACTCTCGGAAGTGGGGAGCTTAAGTTGGTATGAGGGCACCAAGGGAGAAAATTTTACCTACAGGAATAACTTGGCCCACAACTCGGCTTTTTCACGACCCCTGAGAAACACAGGGTGCACCGTATCTGTTTCTGCTGAACCCTGCTAAAGCAAGCACCCATGTGGTGCACTCTTGATACACAGAAAGTAAACTTAGTCAAGCAACCACCAAAAAAAGAATACATGACATAATATTTCCAAGACATAAATAATTCACAAGGATTGCTTTAGTAAAACCCTGAGCAACATTGACCATATAAGATAATCTTAGTAATAAAGCCTCTCATTCATATTTAAAATTCTTCATCAGGTTGCTAGAATGTATGCTATTTCTTCTATCCTTTAGTCTTTCCATTCCAGTAAGGTTAATTATTATGTATTCTTTGTTGTTCCTTCCCGACCTCTCGGCCTTCTTTAGCCCATTACTAATATCCACAGTCATGTCCCATCAGCTAAAATCGCTCCTTTTATTTCTCAAGCTAATACTTGTGCTTAAATCTTTGCTGTTCACAAAAAAAAAAAAAAAAATGCATAATAAACACATTTCATCCACTCAAGAACTCAGTGAGGTAGTGAGAAATTGGATTACTGCTGCCATCAATTCTCTTCCTTCCACTGTATCAGCAACCTCGGAGTTTGGGGCTGACCATGTGACCTACCTGTATCCGTGGAGTGTGTGCAAGTGTCAGAATGGCAGTTCTGAGCAGAGGTTCTCAGAAGCATCAGCCCCAAAGTTTCCCTTGCCCTCCTGAGGACAGCACGGTCCAGAGCGGCCCCTCCTTCTGCCCCATTCCAGACAGAAGGCCACGCGCAGAGAGTCGAGCCCGGCAGATCTCAGAGGAGCTCAGCAAAGCCTCTGCCACCCCCAGACCAGCAACAACAGTGCGTGTCGCCACCATGAAAGCTGTCTCAGGGAAGTGTGCGTCTTAACAGAAAAAGAAAATGCCTCCTAGACTGTAAACAAATTAGTAAACCACCATTTACTGACTGTGTGACCAAACGTAGGCCGTCTGAAGATTAGACAAATTCTTCTTATATAAAACCACAGTCATTTCTCCAGTAAAAAAACACTAATTCCTTGAAGAAGTTACATCTATGTACATATATAAGGGGGAGAAGTTTCTTCAAATGCTGCAGCTTCTTGAGAAAGACTGTCCCAGACAAACCTGAAACAGGAGTCTCTGTATCTCAGAAGGAGAGACTCAAGATCAAGTTTTTCTCCATCACAAACACCACCCACCGGAATGCTTAGCATGTGACCCAGACAACTGTGCTATGTGATCCGTATGGGTCATTTCATTTAATTCTCCTCAACAGTCCTTGAGGCGTCATAATCACAGGTGAGAAAATTAAATTTTGGAGCAATTAAGAAACTGTTGAAGAAGCTAAGGAAATTTCATCCCAAAATATGATTCCTTGGTATAAAGAATATTTTCAGTGAAAAGGCCATTTTTGATTAGAAAGCACCGGCCTCTGCTCTGTAAAACCTGAGTAACCTGATTTAGAATCAGAAAAGGGACTTCTGGACTCCTTGTCACATGCTAATAGACCTGGCCCCAAGGTCATTTGAAGCACAATACTTGTCTCTCAGGTTAATTTACTATTCAATCTGTTTCCCTCCAGCTGCCCATCCCCCCTCAGCAACCACTTGCTGCACATACTTTCCAGTTTCTCTCCCCCTCCCTTCTCAAAGGCATCTTTAAAAGCCACTGACTATCACTGAAATGTTGGGAAATCATTCTTGTGGTTCCACCATGCGCATGGTGTTTGGAAATAAACCTTTCTCTTTTTAATCTACTATAACTCTGAGTTGATCATTTCAAAGAACCAACCTAGGGGAAAAGAGCAAGTTTCCCTGGTACTCCCCTTCACTGTCCTGCGTCATTCTCAGAGACAGAGAATGTCAGAGTTAGGATCCAGAGGCCAGTCAGACTCCAAAGTTCTCCCGTGCGTGTTCTCTCTGTCTCTCTCTGCTGTACGCCATCATGGTGCAGCTAATCAGTCACAAATCCTTCCACTTTTAACTTTAATATGCTCCTTGTATATTCTCCTTCTTTTCCATTCCTGGAGCTAATGAGTAAGTGGTTCTTATTCCACACCCTCTTCATTTTTCTTAATTAATATCAAACATATACTGTTTTTTTCTATCTCTCTTGCTCATCTCAGCTAGAGTACTGTGGCATCACAGCTCACAGCAACCTCAAACTCCTTGGTTCAGATGATCCTCCTGCCTCAGCCCACGTAGTTGGGTCTACAGGTGCCCAGCACAATACCCAGATATTTTTTCTATTTTTAGTAGAGAAAAGAGCCCCTGAGTGGAGTCTTGCTCTTCTTTAGGCTGGTCGGGAACTCCTGAACTCAAGCCATCCTCCCACCTCAGCCTCCCCAGTTACTGGGGGGGATTCTAGCCACGGGCCACTGTGCCCAGCCTATGCTTGTTTTTCTTGTTTCTAGTTCTATTTTCTTTGGTGAGCTACCAGGATGATCACATTTGTGACTCCCTATTTCTTACAAGATGACATAATGAACAGAATAGTCTATATTATGCTATGGAATTCTTTTTGTTTCCTGGAGACAAAGTATCACTCTGTTGCCCCAGAATAGAATGCTATGGCTTCAGCCTAGCTCATAGCAATCTCAAACTCCTAGGCTAAAGTGATCCTCTTACACCACCCATGCACAAGAACATCCAGCTAATTTTTTCTATTTTGAGTAAAAACAGTGTCTCCCTTTTTCCAGGCTGGCCTAGAACTCCTCAAGGATCCTCCCACCTTGGCTTCCTGCTGGGATGACAGGTGTGAGCCTGCCTCCACCCTGGAATGTTTTGTTTCATATCTCCAGCCTCACACTTCACAAGCTAGTCCTCCTTTGCGCTTTATGTCCAATCACACCTACTAAAATGCACATTCCAGAACATGCCCCTGCATCTGACCACTCTGACATGAATACCACCCTTGAAAAATTCCCATTCAGCATTAAAATTCAGGGCGGGGAACTTCTCCTCCATAACATCATCCTTCTACAAACAAGACCCTTATAAAGCGTCTACTCTGTGCCACGTGCTCAGCTAGGCATCCCAAAAAAGCTGATAAGAGAATATGCTGGTTCTCAAGAAACTACAACGTATCTTGGAGACAATCACTGAGACAAACTTAATATTCAAAGTAATAAGATAAAACAGCTGGAAAATTCTAACAATATACTCAGTAATTCTCTTTGTTCCCACAACTTTCTTATCTTATTAACATTATCTGTCAGTGATTCTAACACAACATTTATTATTTCAAATTACAAAAGAGCTGTCTAATATTCTGTTAAGATCATAGCAAAACTCCTTGGAAATGTAAATGCATGGGCTAATTTTTTAAACACATTTTCTTTCATTTTATAAAGAGAATATTCTTAAATTATATGAATAAAATAAAAGAACAAATATAAAAAGGAAAACCATAATTCAATGAATAACTATAGTTAGAAGAAATATTTATTAAAATTGAAAATTGAAAATATCAGTCTCTACAAAACAAAATGTTGTTATGGGCTAATGTGTATAAGTTGGGTTCTTGGACAACATTTAACACACTCACATAGTAATCCAGGGCTATTTAGTATAATTAACTCTTTTGCATCAAAATGGTGTCTAAATGGCAGCAAATGGACATTTAGGAGAGCTGTTAACCCTTCAGGTTCACAAATTAGTAAATATTTCACAGTTGCATTTGTGCAGTTAAAATGAACTCTAAGAGTTAGTAGTTAAAATTCTTTAGCTGGATTTACTTTAATATAATAAACTGGTAATGGGTTTGCTTATATGCTGACTATACCTTTTGTATAAGATACAATTATTAAATTATTTATTCTCACATTTCTATAGTCATAATATATACAATATAATGCGCATATTCTACATTTTCACACTCTACAGGGCACCCCAAAACTTGCCATACATAAGGAAAATGGGAAATTGTAGCTACATGTACCTTTATTTATAATACATTCATTATAAAACTTTACAAAGACGTGGCCGACACATAATCTTTGGTAAATATTATGTAAAATAACAATCACATAATTTAGACCAATAAATCCTACGGAAAAAGACTGACATAGCAGTGCAGAATACTTTTTGAGAAATTATTGCAAAGACAGAACACTCATAAAATAGTAAATGAGGTTGAGGGAGACATTCTGAAATTCTGAGAACAAACCCTGCTTTAGAGATTCTTCCTCACAGGGAGGTTTGGCACAGACTAAGAAGAAGTTTTGACAGGCTTTCAGTACTTGGGAATAACAGTTGGAAAATAGATACTGGCAGAGAGAGGAATACAAACTGTTTTTCTTACAGAGGGCTACATGCTGGAAATAGTAGAAACTAAATATGAACTATCAATTGCTCAGTTTGGGACAAATAAACTTCAGACAGTCCTAGAAATTCTCACTCTCTGATTTTGGATTAAGGTTACTATACACTCCTGGGGTCTGCAAGTTCCAAAATAAGGAAAATGAAATCCTTTCTGGAAATGGAAAGCTCTATTCTAGAAAGCAAATCACGTTTACAAAAACTTTTTCAAATACAATTTCCAACATACTATTAAAAATCAAAGGAGATACAGCAATCAACATAGAAACCAGCTTAAATGATGTACAATAAAAAGAGACTCTTGAAGTCTCTGTTCCAGTTGGTACATAGAGACATTAAAACAGTAGCTAATATTATCATATTCAAGAAGATGATAAAAGTTTAAATTTGGTGAACACCAAGAAGTAATAAGATGTAACAAACCATATTTGAATAAACACCTAAATAGGAAAAGAAAACAAAAATCACAAAATGAGGGAAGAATGCAATGCATAATTTTCCTAACAGATTTGACACATAAGAGGAAAGAATTGGTGATCTTGAAGGTAAGTCCAATGAGATCATCTAAAATGACGAAGAAAAAAGAAAAGCACACAGGTCACAGGAAGAGAAGCATAAATGTATAGCTATAACAAGATTTCCAGAGACAGTGCTTTAGAATTTTGTAAAATGATGAAACAATTCAGAGTATAAGAAACTATGAGTTAAAGAATCTCTATAAATCTTAAGAATGAAAAATTTTAAAACAGATATTTAGTATAGAACATGATAGGGATATTTCTGAAAACAAAAGACAATCAGGAAAAACTTACAACTCACCAAGGAAAAAGATAGACCAAATCAAACCATTGCACCCCATAAATGCATTAATGTACACAGTTATGATTTAACAAAGAAAAAAAATTTAGACTGGCAATTAACTTCTCAGCAGAAACAATGGAAACAAAAAGATGATGAAATAATATTTGCAACTTAGAATTTCATATACACTGAATAAAAGGAAAATAAAAACTTTCAGAAAAATAAAACTGAAAATATTGTTCAGAAAAAAATAATCAATACATAAAATAAATGCTAAGGAAAAAATGAATCCAGAAGAGACAGAAAATCAAGGAAGAAATAAAAAACAATGTAACAGTAAATATATTGATGAATAAAATAAACTTTGAGTCTATTTTTAATAAAATATCTTAAGTTTTCCTAACAAATGCATTCAGTGTCCAGATTGATATATTTCAAAACAGTAATAATTTATGAAACTCATTGCTACTCCTAATTGAATTGTATAGGTACTTTGGCAAAAGTGAAATGATTGTATATAAACAAAAATAATTAGTTCTGGGCATGGTGGTTTGGCCCATGCCTGTAATCTCAGTTTTTTGGGAAGCCAAGGTAGCAGGGTTGTTTGAGGCCCCAGGAGTTTAAGACTAGCCTGGGCAATACAGCAAGACCCCCATCTCTATAAAATAAATTTAAATATTTTTTAAATGTTTATTTCTATATATAGAAAAAAAGGAAAACAAATAAATGATGTAATTTTAATAGAATCTGAAAATATAAAATACTAGGAAAAACTTTGATAATGAATTATAAATAAGACTTCTATAATAAAAACTGCAAAAAACTTTTGAGATAAATTAAAGATCTAAAATACTCAGGAATAAGTTAAATGAAATGTATAAAACCTATGCACTGAAAATTCAAAACTCCTAACAGAAATTAAAGTCAATGTAAAATGAAAAGTCATGGATTGAAATATTCAGCTCAACATAATCCTAATCAAAATTCTTGTAAGCATTTGTGTGATAGATTAAAATTGACAATGATTGTTCAATTAGGGTGAAATCCAAAAGACTTAGATGAGCCAAATCCTCTTCTGAAAGAACAAAATTTAAAGACATATAGAACAACAGGAACCAATAAATCGTGATATTGGAATAGAAAGACAAGTAGACCGATGAAAGAGAATCGAATCCAGAAATAGTTGGACAGATACATAACCACTCGATTTTTGCCAAAATACCTATGCAAGTCAATTAGAGAAGTCATGCATTTTTAAAGAAATTTTGCTTAGAAAAATTATACTCAAAGTTTATTTTCATTCATTTATTTTCATATCCATGTATTTACCACCATTAAGCTATTGTTATACCTTTAATAGGTATAACAATTCATAATAAAAAAATCAACATTTAAAGTAGATAAGATTAGTTTACAAAATATTTATGCAAATTTTTAAAATAAGCAAAAATATTGTATTTTTATATTCTATAAATATATGAAAACATGGGCAAGATCTCAGAGACTGCATCCAGTTTTCTACCATGATGTAACCAGTCGTTCTAAAAGTACGATGGCTTGCCAAACAAATTATTTGTTGTGTTTTGTTTTCTGTGTGCTGATTGGGTTCATCTGAGGAGTTCCTGCTTTAATTTTTTGCAGGGACCCAGAAAGATGGCTGCTGGGCTGGTGGCCAGAGGGAGTTCTGTGCCAGGTGTTCCTTGGCCTCCCTTCTCCACATCATGGCCCCTCTAGCAGGGCCCCTCTACGGGACTTCAGACCTGGTGCTTAGCCTTCAGAAGTTAAGAAGCAGTAACTGAGTCCATTGACTACTTTGTCCAACACTGACATAACGTCACAACTGTGTCAAAGCAGTCGCGGAGGGTGCCATGATTCAGGCAGCAATTCACTCCACCCATGTGGCAGGCCACCCTGAAAAGCACCTGTGGAACTCAGGATATTATTTGGAACATTCTTGGAAAACACGATCTGCCACAACACCTATTTCAGAGTAATGGTAACCACAGTGTCAATAGGGAAAGGAGAAATAAAATAGGTGATGTTAGAACATTTCATATTTTTTAAACATGAAGCATTCCAGAGAAAATGTGACAGACCACCTGTGAGCATGTGGACATTTATGATACCACTGTCTGTAAATTTTTATAGTTTTTAATTATTTCATAGTTTTTTAAAAGAAGCATTCCATGTTTTAGAAAAAAATATTGTGGCTCTCAAAAAATGGTAGAAGTTGTTTCCATGATACATTTATCTGCATCTGAGACGTCATATATTACATGTCAGAAATTTTTGTTTTGGATAGTTTTAGGTATTTTAGTTCATAAATTTATCTTTTTGAAGGAGTTAAAGGTAATTCTGTCTGCTAAATAATTAAAAATACAGAAACAGACGCTCTGTACCACTGTCTCACTTCCCTGGATGTGGTCAAACGGTTCCTGGTTTAAAATTCTTCCTATAAAGTTGTACTAAATGCACTATTGCATCTCTATGAGATTTAAGGATACAAAAAAAAATTGCCTTGTCACGACCACCCCCCCCCCCCGAGGCTCTGGACTCAGTTGCTGCAGGAAGGAACCAGGCGTGACACGAATTAGAAGTACAAGCTTGCAGGAGGTGGGCTAATCTTAAATGCAGGGTAGCCCAGAGCCCCCTCTGCAATGGCTATTTGTTAAGGTTATACACAACAGGTGTGGAGAGTTAAGGTGATTACACAGGAGGGCTGCATGTGTAAGGATTGCCACGTGTTCCTTCCCCACAACCCCCATGAAGAAGTACTAAGCATCAATGTTTAACACATGCTTACTAGTGAGTGACCAATCTTATCTCATTCTGGAACACTGAGTTACTCGGGGATTACCCCTAACTCACAAAACGTCTCTAGGCTTGCCAGGAGACTTTCCTATTCTCACATTTCCTTTTAATGTGATAAGAATCAGTAACCGTCCTTTGCAAGCATGGTGTCCATTCCTCTACATTGCCTGCTCTGTAGTCCATCATTACAAAAATAGAGCTGCAATTTAAATATCAATTCCAATGTAGAACATTGCTAATTAACTGAATTTACTCTGTCTTGTAATTCTTTCATTCATTCATCCTTGTGAGAACTGCAGAACATTACAACCTCACAGGAAAAGAAAAGACATTGGTGTCAGCAGAGGTTCATCATAGAACATGGCCTGCATTTTAATCTAGCATTGATTTTATAGGGATGTAAAGCTACTCAATCAAAAACACTTTTAAATGTCACTAGGCCTAGAGGAAAGATTTGGTCATTTCATTCCGTGATCTTCACTGCTATGCCTTGTTTATCAATTTAATCTAGCATTAACACTACAGACAAGGAGTGTGGTTTGTGTCTGCCAGGCACAGTCCTGAGGACCCTAACTTAAAAAGGATGCTGCAGGTTTTCCTTCTAGTATCCCCCTAGCAGATATGCAGCATTTATTGGTCAAATGCATATGGAATGTCTTGCTTCAAATTGGGGAAGTCCTATTTTCATACCATGTTGCAATGTACTGATAAGTAGTTACAATAGTATTGATGACAAAGACATTAAAACTTAGCAGCCGTATTTACAGTGTGGCACTGTAACTTTCCCAGCCCTGGCATTTGATTTAAGCTGATAGATGGATTGCAAATTGGAAGAGAAGCAACAAAATAGTATAAATTCCAATAATACCAAAATTTAAATTTTTAAATAAAATTAGAATTATGAAAACTAGATTTTCTTTGAAGAATATCATCCACCATCTCTACATCTTTTATCCACAATTTCAAGTTCATTTTCTTTCTAGAGAACCTTGTGGTCACATCATAAGAGAAGCAGAGATAGGTACTTTCTCAATTAGATGCACAAAATAATTATTAAATCTACCCAGAATACAATGGTAAAAGAGGAAAACGAGCTTGATTGTGTTAGAAATATCATACATTCTACATATTCCATACCAGATTACATGTCTCCAGGTTGGAGGCCATCTTCAATGTCATGTAATTTAAGATGAATTAAATTAAATCCCCTTTGAAATCACCTTTATGTACTTGGAACTCTGTTTTTTCATGAGCTATCTCTTCTTTCTAACAATTTCTTTTATTAGAATAACTTTTCATATATCCAAGCCAAATACTATAAAAAATATTACAAATTTTCACAAATACAAAAAGAAGATCGTGCAGAACACAAATTTGTACAAATTTTATACATATATTCTAAGCTTATAGTCAGTGGTTTAAAATCTGAAACATTTTTTCACATGACAGAACATCAACTATTCAAAGGCAGCACTATTTTATCCTTTGAGTATACTCTGTCCTCGGCTCTTCCACCTGATCTCTGATCTTCCTCTGACTACTTCAATGTATGTGTCCTTCCAATAGGCACACTGAGCGCTATCTACAAAGGAAAGTAGAGCAGAAACACTTCATTTATCTTTTTCCAAACCTCAAGTTTCTTTCATTACCCCCAGAGAATTCCAAGAACTGAAAGGAAATAAACAACCCTTTTTGTTTAGGATGTGCTTTGCCTTGGACGGGGTCCTGTGAGAGCTCAGGCAGAGGCAATATCTTAACAGTCATGTTTACAGAGTATGGAAGTTTCCCATCCTTAGTTGCACAGAGAAGCTGATAACAGAATTAAAGGAAATCATCCAAGATAGCCCATGTTAGGGTTCTGGAAGCCAAAACGTACCAATATCTACACTGTGTGAATTTAAGAAATGACTTTCCCTTTATCAGCCTTAATATCTTTACTAATGAAAACGGGTTATGTGGATTAACTGAAATAATATTATGAAAGTGATAAGGCTTATCACAGATTATATCCATTCCTGCTTGCTTCCTTTTCCCAAAAGACACATAACATGCAAGGCTGGCTTTTTCAAATGGCAGATGTCAACACTGTGATCATCATCACGACATAACCAACGTCATCTGCATGGTCGCCTGACCCAGAGGCTTTCTCAGCCCTTTCCATGGTTTACTTTGTTTTAAGTTAATATAATTAACTTATATTAATCCCACTTTATATAAGAGAAGACTAAGGCACAAAAAGTTTATTTACTTGACATGTGCTTGTTTACATTGCCATTAACGATGATATACGGTTTTACAGCGCGGGTGCTGACAACATCTTACTAAAAGAATCTCTGTGCTTAAGTCTTCTCCATCTATACACACGTTACAGACACAGGGTCACTGAGCACTCACCAGGGACATACACAGAAGGTGCTGAAAATGTGGATACATACTAAGGTATATTGAAACAGATACAAAAAAGACAAAATCTACTCTCCATATGGAGCTCACATTCTACAGGTGACAGTGATATTAACACGGCTAAACCAACAGGACATAGGGCTGTTAAATGAGCTATGACATATCCCATAAAATAGCAGAAAGCTCATGGAAGTTAATAGTGGTGAAAAGTCAGAAGGAAAACCATTTCTAAGAATTAGAAACAGCTAATGAACATACCTGGAATCTAAGAAAAGAAGTTTCTCATTCTAAGTAATTTGCAATTAGTTTGGTAAGAAGAATATGGTGGATAAAAAGACTTATGTGATGAGGCTGAAAGTTAATCAAGGCTTAAATCAAGACACAATGAGTGTGAGGGTGGGGCCTTGTCCTAAACATGAGGTAGCGCTTCTGAAGGATTTTCATCATGGAATAATGTGGATGGTTTGGGATTTTATAATACCTGTTATGCACTGTTGCAGAAATTGATGAGAAGAGAGAGTGGGAAGGGATAGGAAATCTGTTGTCAGAGAGGAGGATTAGGAATCTCCGGAATTTCTATAAGTAAAGCACTGCATATGGAAAATGGAAGGGGATAGGCATGATGCATTAATAGGAATGAAACAATAAAATTATCTTGGTGAGTGACTGCGTGCGCACTCACGTGTGTGCGTGTGTTTGTGTATGTGAATATGTACTACTGCGTGCGTATCTGTGCAGGCGTGTGTATGTGGAGAGGTAAAAAGGGGACCGATCAAGGACGAGTCCCACCGTGTCAAAATGCATCTAGAATGACATGGTGACGATCTGGCCTTCCTTTTAACATATAACATGTAGATATTACCAGCCCTTTCCTCGCTTTTTCTACCTATGCTTTTCTCCCTCTAAAGACTAAACCCTACTCTCCCAACTACGGTTTCAATATTTACTAACTTACAAATAAAGCAAACTAGACGAACAAAACCAACTTCAACTTCAGTGAGGTTCAGATTCGAGTCACTTTGCCACCCCCAGTTGACCATAAGTCAATTGTTTTTCCAAGTCAGCCCCTCATCAGCCCAACCTGCAACACCAGGCCCCAGGGCTCGAAGGGCTCGTCACTGAGTTTCTGGGTTTTTAATCTGCTTCCTGCTAAAAGTGGAGCAAAGTCAAGGGTAACCACCAACTCCTGCTAGGTCACGCTTTTCATCTTTATGCTCTGACTCGGATACTATGGCTCCGGTGTCTGACGTCAGCGTCTCTGTCCACGTATCATGAGGCGGGGGCACCTGATGTCAGCGTCTCTGTTCACGTATAGTGAGGCTCAAGCGTCTGACGTCAGAGTCTGTTCACCTGACGTCAGCATCTCTGTTCACGTATAGTGAGGCTCGAGTGCTGACGTCAGAGTTTCTGTTCACCTCATGTCAGCGTCTCTGTTCACGTATAGTGAGGTTCGGGCGCCTGACGTCAGCGTCTCTGCTCGGGTGTTGTGAGGCTCGGGCGCCTGACGTCAGTGCCTTTGTTCATGTATCCGCCGTAATGCTTTAGCTCTGGTTTGGGGGTGTTTTTCCACATAGTTCTTGTAACTCGCTTAGGATTTCAGGCCTCGTCTGAGACAATGGCAATTTGACCAGGTCCAGACACTAGGAAATAAAACACAGGCAGTAATTCTCATCCCAGACAGGGAAGCTAGTTACCTGTTTTTCAAATTCTCCCCAAACTGCCTTTCTAGAGCTCTGAATATCTTCTGGTTACCTTTTCATAAGCCACTGTGCTCCCGCTGGTGCATCTTGATACGTTTTGATTTCCTGATACACTTTGAAATCGGAATACTTCAGGGACAAACTAATTGTGTCCATCGTCAGCTGAGCCTCACCTCCTCACTCTCTGAGTCCGGCCCTAGGCCCCGGTGTAGTTCTGCTTCGTCTTCGTTTCACAAGCGATCGTGCCCTGCCAGTTCATTCTAAGGTGTGAAGGCCTCACTTGACCATTTCCTTTTTGTAGGATAGGATATTTGTTAAGTTTGGTCGTTCCTCAAAAAGTTAAACATAGAATGACCATGGGATGCAGCTCTCTACTCTTGGAAAACATATTTACAGGAAAAGTAGAATAGAAATGTTTGTAGAAGCAGTGTTCTTAGTAGCCTAAAAGTATAAATGAACAACCCAGTAACTATCCAGTTGAACTATATTCAACTGTGTATGAATAAATAAAATGTGGTATGTGCATGTTATGGAATATTATTTAACTATAAAAAGGAAAATGCATTGATGCATGCTAGAACATGGGTGAACCTCAAAAATACCACACTAAGTGAAAGGGGCCACATATTCTGTTTTTTCTTCTCAATGAAATGTCCACAATTAGCATATCCAGGGACTGAACATGGGTTAATGGTTGCCTGGGTGGGATGATGAGAAGGAAATGAGTGTTGTAATTTCCATGGGTTTCTTCTCGGGTTGATGAAAATGTTCTGAAGGAAGACGGTGGTTGTGTTTGATAACCTTACAAATACATTAAAATCACTAAATTTTATACGTTAAAGGGTGACTTTTAATAATATATGATTTATATCCCAAAGGGGGAAAAAAATCATAATAGGTCTGAGTATATTATGATAAATATTTAGAAAAGTAATACAGAAATTTACTAAATCAGAGAATCTATGAAATTAGGTAGAAATTGAGGCTTAAAACCTAAATCAGAATGTATTAGACTCTGTGATCCCCTGCACTTCTTTATGATCATCTTATTTCCTAAACCTAAAAGTAGTTCCAACTTCCTAAGGATTTTCAGAGGTTTCTAGATTCCCTCATCTGATATACAATTTAAAAATTTAAAGGCAACTGTGGTTCTATTTATTCCTACTATATTTCCTCTTGCTGAATTTGTATTATGGTTTCAATCTATAAAAAGAAAAAGGAAATTATCTAAATTTATCAATTCTTAGAGTTGAAAAACAACTGCAATCATGTATTACAATCTCTGTATTCAAATGCTAGAGAAAAAGACCCCATATAATGTTAACTCAGCTGTGGCTCACTAAGATAAAGTCAGTTAATGGTACAATTGAGATTATGTCATAGGAAATTTTTCATTAAATGATAATGAATTATTATATTGTCCTTCAGGGAATAGAGAACGCTTTCTATCTTTTGCAATGCTCACATTTAATAAGCATATGACTCAGTTCATTTTCCCTGTTGCTTATTAACAGAATATCTGCAACTTTGTAATTTATAGAGAAAAGGGATTTATATCTTATAGTTAGACTGAGAAGCCGAAGATCAAGGGGCCATGTCTGGTGGGAGTCTTCTGAGAGTCCTAAGTTGGCACAGGGTACCCAGTGTAAGGAGGCTGAGCATTGTTACCCTGGTCTCATAAATAATTATTGAACTTATTGCTTCATTAATCCATTCATGGCAGAGCCCTCATGATACAACCATCCCTTCAAGGTCCCACCTCTCCACACCACCTCTTGGGGATTAAGTTTCAACATGAGTTTTCAAGGGGACATTTAAATCATAGCAGCACATGTTATAAGGCCTCTTTATCCTAGATGTTAATTAAATGTGATTATTAGGCCAATACACCAGGATGGAGCTAAAATGCACACTGGCCTTGTCTCTGACCTCCTCCCCTGCTGGCTTCCCCCTGGGTCATTCTCCTCACACACTGCACTTCCCATTCATCTTCTAATGCCTAAGCATTTTCTGACTTAGAGACTTCACAGTTCATATTCCCTCCCCCGGGAAGTGCTCTGCCTACCACTGTGCCTGGTGGGTCCTTCATACCATCCCTGTGCCTACTCAGAGGCCTTCCCCGACCATCCCAAGAACTCACAGTTCCTCACCATTACAGCTCTACCCTTTTCCCTTTCTATCCCCTCAAACTGCAATATTTTTCTTTATAACCCCAACACTCCCTGACGTTTGGGGTTTTACTTTGTTTGTTCTTTTCTTTATTGCTTTTATCTCTCACTAGAACATAAGTTCCATGGAGGGAAGAGAAAGGACCTTTTCTTTTGACCTCCACATCTTCAGCACTGAGAACAGTGCCTGACGCTTCTTAGCCCTCAATACATATGTGATAAATAAGTGAAGTATGTGAAATCAATTGTTTTTATTTTATAAATAGGAAGCTAAAGATTGAGATTTTGTTTTTAATTTTCTGCCAAAGGATGATTATTTAATGTTATAAATTTTGTTAATTGTTTCCCCCCTGCAGGTGTAAAGGATAAGAGATTTCTGATGGTTGAACTTCAGAATGGCTAACTCCAGCAGAGGTTTCTGGTTGACACTGCGGCATGTCTGTGTGCAGGTGTACGTGTTTAAGTCCGAGTGTACTTGTGTACTTCTCAGTAGCTGATAAGAGGATATTTTCAAAATCCTGTGATATGGTATAATCTGGTATGTGTGTTTTGACTGTTTCCCACAAATTAACGTGACAGTGGCAGTGAAGCTATTAGACACACAAATATTGCTTGATAATTTTAAGAATAATCTAGAATACACCTCATTAAAGCACTCTTGGGGTTTTCCATAATGCATAGATGTCAAAATGCTAATTAGAGCTACTGTTTTCTCACTGTTTAGCTGTCACAGCCAAGGTAATTTCACTGTTTATGTGAGAGCAGCATGCTGTACAGCCTTTCTGTCAATTGTTTTTATAATTAATGACAAATTGGATTATTTTTTGGTTGGAATTAATTTGTTACCAAGTCTGTTCCAGCTGGACATGTTTTATGTAAATATGTTGGTACTAATTATGTATCGAGAAGAGAATGCTTTGCCCTTACAAACTTAGCCCTGAAATATTCCTTTAAAAATTGAGGTCCTGAGTTTAGAAATGGAGAGAATATGACTGTGGCAGTTTGCTAGGGCTGCTGCCACAAAGTACCACACACTGTGACTTAACCAATACAACTTTATTTTCTCAACATACTGGAAGCTGAAAGTTCAAAACCCTGGTGTCAGCAGTGCTGAGTCCTTCTGAGGGCGGCGGGAAGACTGGGTACTCTGGCCTGCAGATGGCCGTCTTCGTCTTCTCTCTGTGTCTCTTCACGACTCTTTCCTCTCTGTGTGTCCATCTCACTTCCCCTTTGTACAAAGACAACAGTCACGTTATGTTAGGAGTCTGCCACACTGCACATGACCCTGTCATAACTAACTACATCTGACCCTATCTCCAGATATGGTCACTTCCTCTGTTGATACTTAAGTAGAAACTTATATATCAAAATCAATTCTTTGATTTCCATGGTTACTGTGAAATGCATACTATCTTGGGTAGTTGATAAAACATATATTTTAGTGGGCATATCAGCAAGCCAAAAGACATTAGAAGGCTGGTGTGTACTGGGAGATGCATGCCAAGTGAGGAGACTGCTCAGTGTATGATGACGCTGTGCCCTGCTGCCAGACAAGCCTCTAATATATGCGCGGTCGAGATTGCCGGCTGGGACAGTGTTGCCAGAAAGATGAGGTATCAGGGTGTAATGTGAGAATATGTTTTGCTTCTCAAACATATGCTGTGGAAATGAGAATTATTGAACTTCAAAAGCCAATTGTTGAGTGAAATAATTGCTGAGAAACCAGAACTGTTGGAAAAGCAGCAGTTCATTAAGGCAGACATCTCACAGACTGAGAAAACATGTATGCATTGGAGGAGAATTTATGTAGCCAGACAGTAAAATCTGCATACTAAAATCATTTTATTATCTCCATCAATGAAATGAGAACCCCGGTGTTAAATGAGGAAGACGTAGCTATTAACTATCACTCACTCATGGCTCAAGTAGAAAATTCCTTTATTAGGCTGATGATGTTTCTGGCTGGGTCAAACTCACATATGTGTTACCAGGATTCTTTATTTTTTTCATCGTTCTGGAAAATGAACAAGTCCTTACAAATGGAAAAATAATTTCTCCTTAAAGCCCTTCATGGTCTTTCATTGGCTCTGTGTAATTCCTGTTTTGGCTACCCTGCCACATTAACTTCTCCCCCTCTTTCTCCTCACTCTGTCTACCTCAGCAATACTGGGCTCTACTAATTATTTATTTATTCTTTTTTTATAATGTGAGATTTATGATGCTTTTTTACTGACACAAGAAAAGGCACACAATATTTTAATGAAGAAAAGGTGAATATAACAACTTGAAATATCTAAGAATAATCACTTTTTAAATTAAATCATAGCTGCGTACATTAATTTTTATTTTTTTAATTTTAATTGATAACATACCCATTTGACCTACCTTTGTAATTTATATTGCTTCAGTTTTTCTCAGGGGAACTTGATTCGGTCCAAGGGAATGCATACGCTTGCCCACTTGTTCCAGATGGACTCTGAAACATTGATTTTGTTTGGGAGATGTGTTTACTCTCTTTTTTGAATTCTGTCTAGTGTGTTACCTGAAAATTTTTTAGAAGGACATCTACTTTGACCTTTTCTCTCATTTCTGGGCCAGATGTCACAGGGCTGGGGGGGAGGTGGCACTTTAATGGGACAGTGCACTCTATTCTGTCTGTTGCTGCCCAGCCAGGTTCATTTGCTCACTGCCCAAGAGGAAGCCAATTCCCAGAAACAGCAAGGTTTACAGGAGAGAAAGAGTTTATTCCCACACTGAAGAGGAAGAGAAGAAGAGAGGAATTTTTGAAATCCACCTCCTGAGAATTGGGGAGACAGGTTTTTTTTTTATTTTTTGAAGTTTCTGGCCTGGGCTGGGTTTGAACCTGCCACCTTCGGCATATGGGACTGGCGCTCTACTACTCCTTTGAGCCACAGGCACTGTCCTTTTTTTTTTTTTTTTTTGTAGAGACAGAATCTCACTTTATTGCCCTCGGTAGAGTGCCGTGGCATCACACAGCTCACAGCAACCTCTAACTCCTGGGCTTAGGCGATTCTCTTGCCTCAGCCTCCCGAGTAGCTGGGACTACAGGTGCCCACCACAACGCCCGGCTATTTTTCTGTTTTTGCAATTTGGCCGAGGCCAGGTTTGAACCTACCAACCTTCCGTACATGGGGCCGGTACCCTACTCGATGAGCCACAGTCACTGCCCAGGAGACAGGTTTCTTTTTTTTTTTGGGAGACAGGTTTTTTTTTGAGACAGAGCCTCAAGTTGTCACCCTGGATAGAGTGCAGTGGCATCACAGCTCACAGCAACCTCCAATTCCTGGGCTCAAGCGAGTCTCTTGCCTCAACCTCCCAAGTAGCTGGGACTACAGGCCCCTGCCACAACGCCCGGCCATTTTTTGGTTGCAGCCGGGCCCGGGCTAGATTCGAACCTGCCAGCTCAGGTGTACATGGCTGGCGCCTTAGCTGCTTGAGCCACAGGCGCCGAGCTGGGAGACAAGTTTTTTTTTTTTGTAGTTTTTGGCTGAGCTGGGTTTGAACCCACCACCTCCAGCATATGAAGCCAGCGCCCCACTCCTTTGAGCCAAGGCACCACCCATGGGAGACAGGTTTTTTAAAGACAGTTTTGGTGGGCAGAGGATTAAGCAATCAGGGTCTGCTGCTAATTGGCTGGTTTGGGGGTGGAACCATTAGTTGTCTGGGTGGGTCAGCTAATCAACTGGAATGCAGGTACTTGGGTGGGGGTGTTTAAGACCAGTTGAGTCAGTTCCTTGGTCTGGGTGTATCAGTCAATTCATTGGTGTGTAAGACCTGGAAGATAGGCCGGGCACAGTGGTTCATGTCTGTAATCCTAGCATTCTGGGAGGCCGAGGTGGGTGGATAGCTTGAGCTCACAGGTTCGAGACCAGCCTGAGCAAAAAAGCGAGACCCTAGGGCGGCGCCTGTGACTCAGTGAGTAGGGCCCCATATACCAAGGGTGGTGGGTTCGAACCCTGCCCTGGCCAAAACTGCAACAAAAAATGGCCGGGTGTTGTGGCGGGCGCCTGTGGTCCCAGCTACTCAGGAGGCTGAGGCAGGAGAATCGCCTAAGCCCAGGAGCTGGAGGTTGCTGTGGGCTGTGACGCCACGGCACTCTACCTGGGACAACAAAGTGAGACTCTGTCTTTACTAAAAAAAGAAAAACTGAGGCAAGAGGATGGCTCAAGCCCAAGAGTTGGAAATTGCTATGAGCTATGACAGTAAAGCATTCTAGCCAGGACGACAGCTTGAGACTGTCTCAAAAGAAAAAGAAAAAAAAAACAAGACTTGAAAGATATCTCAAAAACTACCCCTAGAGGCTCGGCACCTGTGGCTCAAGCGGCTAGGGCGCCAGCCACATACACCTGAGCTGGCAGGTTCGAATCCAGCCCAGGCCTGCCAAACAACAATGATGGCTGCAACCAAAAAACAGCTGGGTGTTGTGGCAGGCGCCTGTAATCCCAGTTACTTGGGAGGCAGAGGCAGGAGAATCCCTTGAGCCCAGGAGTTGGAGGTTGCTGTGAGCTGTGATGCACAGCACTCTACCTAGGGTGACAGCTTGAGGCTCTGTCTCAAAGAAAAAAAAAAAAGGCTACCCCTAGATTCTGAACAAAGGATATTGTCTATAGAGAAAAGTTAATCTAGATGGTGCCTGTGGCTCACTGAGTAGGGTGCTGGCCCCATATCCCCATATACCGAGGGTGGCGGGTTCAAACGCAACCCCAACCAAACTGCAACAAAAAAATAGCCGGTAAAACATCACAAGAATGGAGAAGCATGAATCCCATGTACTCAACTTTGATATGAGGACAATTAATGACAATTAATGACACGGGTGACACGGTGGGGGTGAGGGAAGGGGAGAACAGAGAAAGAAAGAATGAGGGAGGGGTGGGGAAAGGAAGAGCAGAGAGGGAAGGAGCAAGGGGGATGGGGTCTTGGTGTGTGCCACACCTTTTGGGCGCAAAATACAATTGTAAGAGGGACTTTACCCAACAAATGCAATCAGTGTAACATGGTTTCTTGTACCCTCAATGAATCCCCAACAATAAAAAAAAAAGAAGAAGTAGAAGAAAAATAAAAAATAAATAAAATAAAAAAATAGATGGGTGTCATGGCGGGCACCTGTAGTCCCAGCTACTCGGGAAGCTGAGGCAAGAGAATCACCTATGCCTAAGAGCTGGAGGTTGCTGTGAGCTATGACGCCATGGCACTCTACCAAGGGCAATAAAGTGAGACTCTATCTCTAAAAAGAAAAAAAAAAAAGGCTCGGTGATTGGCAAGGTGCCAGCCACGTACACCAGAGCTAGGGGGTTTGAATCCAGCCCAGGCCTGCCAAACAACAATGACAGCTACAACTAAAAAATGGCTGGGCGTTGTGGCGAGCACCTGTAGTCCCAGCTACTTGGGAGGTTGAGCCCAGGAATTGGAGGTTGCTGTGAGCTGTGATGCCACAGAACTCTACCCAGGGCGACAGCTTAAGGCTCTGTCTCAAAAAAGGAAAGAAAGAAAGAAAGAAAAGTTAATCTTTGCAATTGGCCAGGCACAGTGGCTCATGCCTATAATCCTAGCACTCTGGGAGGCAGAGGCAGGCAGACTACCTGAGCTCATGAATTCAAGACCAGCCTACGCAAGAGCAATACCCTGTCTCTACTAAAAAAAATAGGAAAACCACACAGGTGTTGTGGGGCACCTGTAGCTTTCTGAGTAGCTGCACCTACAGCTACTCAGAAAGCTGAGGCAAGAGGATTGCTTGAGCCCAAGAATTTGAGCTTGCTGCCAGTTATGACACCATGGCATCCTACCTAGGGTGACAGAATGAGACTCTGTCTCAAAAGAAAAAAATATCTTTACAAGTGCCAGCTGAGTAGCAATTATAGAGAAGTAAACAAGGAGACAGTGATTATTATCAAGCAAAGGAGGGGACTGTCACTGATTACTATCATTACTCTATTATTATTATTTTGAGACAGAGGCTCACTTGGTCGCCCCTGGTAGAGTGCTGTGGCATCATAGCTCACAGCAACCTCAGACTCGGGCTGAAGCAATTCTCTTGCCTCAGCCTCCCAAGTAGCTGGGACAACAGGTGCCTGCCACAATGCCCAGCTATTTTTAGAGACGGGGTCTCGATCTAGTTTAGGCTGGTCTCGAACTCGTAAGCTTAGGCAATCCACCTGGCTCGGCCTCTCAGAGTGCTAGGATTACAGGCATGAGCCACCATGCCTGGCCTCATTATTATTAATTTTATTATTATTATTATTATTATTTTTTTTTTTGTAGAGACAGAGTCTCACTTTATCGCCCTTGATAGAGTGCCGTGGCGTCACACAGCTCACAGCAACCTCCAACCCCTGAGCTTAGGCAATTCTCTTGCCTCAGCTTCCCAAGTAGCTGGGACTACAGGCGCCTGCCACAACGCCCGGCTATTTTTCTGTTTTGCAGTTTGGCTGAGGCCGGGTTTGAAACCACCACCTTCGGTATATGGGGCCAGTGCCCTACTCGATGAGCCATAGATGCTGCCCTATTATTATTATTTTTGAGATAGAGTCTCACTCTGCTGCCCTGGGTAGAGTGCCGTGGCATCATCATAGCTTATAGCAACCTCAAACTCTTGCAATCTTCCAAGAAGACTCAAGCAATCCTCCTGAGTAGCTGGTATGAAATGCACCCACCACGATGCCTGGTGAGTTTTTTTTTTTTTTGAGACAGAGCCTCAAGCTGTCACCCTGGATAGAGTGCTGTTGTTTGGCGGGCCCGGGCTGGATTTGAACCCGCCAGCTCAGGTGTACGTGGCTGGCGCCTTAGCTGCTTGAGACACTGGCACTGAGCCTCTTTTTTTTTTTTTCTATAATCCACCTGCTTTGGCCTCTCAGTGTGCTAGGATTACAGACCTGAGCCAGCACACCCAGCCTTTTTTTTCTATTTATTGAGATGGGGTCTTGCTCAGGCTAAGTACTTTATTTCCAAAGTCACCCCTAGAACTTAACTATATCCAAGCTTTGCAGATTATTTAATTAAATCCTTACAAACATCCTCGATAGGCACTGTCATTATTCCCATTTTACAGAAGAAAAGAGGCATAGTTAAGGCATTCATATGAGTGGGAGAACTGGGCCTTAAACTTGCATCTGTCCAACTCTGAGCCCTTTCTGGCAGCCACTACCCTGTCCCCATGAGTGCCTTGTACTGCTACAACCTCTGGTTTACTAGGCACTACTTAGAAAAGTCTCAAAATCTTGGCTCGGTGCCTATGGCTCAACGGGCTAAGGCGCCAGCCACGTACACCTGAGCTGGCGGGTTCAAATCCAGCCTGGGCCAGCCAAACAACAATGGTGGCTGCAACCAAAAAAAATGGCGGGGCGTTGTGGCGGGCGCCTGTAGTCCCAGCTACTTGGGAGGCAGAGGCAGGAGACTCGCTTGAGCCCAGGAATTGGAGGTTGCTGTGAGCTGTGATGCCACAGTACTCTATCCAGGGT
>CAUYRH010009253.1:0-13053 GCA_963574655.1 Perodicticus potto | reverse complement strand
CTTAGCTCGTTGAGCCACAGGCGCCGAGCCGAGAACTTTTTTTTTTTTTAGCTATCCCTAGAATGTTATTTTTTATTGTATTGCTTGCTGGCCTTGCTAAAACTCTTTGTAACTCTAACTAGTGTTTAAGAAAAGAGAGGTAATAAGATCTTCTAGAAATTAAGATTTTGTATAGCTCAGTAGAGTACCTGACATTTCTTTGTTCATAGGAAGAGGGCACTTCTTGACTTACATATAGTCTTGTAGCGTATTGTATAAGGTTGTTAAGAAGGTTTTGCCCTGTAGGTCTATTTAATTTTTTTTTCTGATATGAAAGCAAATGCAAGTCTTCTACAGAGGCCACTCCAGATGTTCCTTGGGCATATTAGTACAGTAGGTAAGGCCTTGGGAAGGTTCCTTAGCTTCTGTAAACTTAAGTTCTTTGAAATGGAGCAGTGACAGTAGATATTTACTGAACACTTACCAAGGACCAGATGCCTACATGGGCTATCTAACTTAATTTTGGTAACAACTCTATGAGATAGAAATGGTTATTACCCCATTTTATATCTCAGGGCCCAGAGATATGAAGTAATTTGTCTAAGATCACACAACTGGTAAGTGACTCAGTCAGAATTTGTCCCTACATTTGGCTGTAGTCAGCCTGCATTCCTGACTACTGTGTGTGACACACAGTTTCCAGAGAATGATATTAGGACTCGTCTCCCCTCAGTATGCATGGGAGGATAAAATAAGGCAATGTGCACTATACACTTAACATGGTTTGTGCATGAAACACAACAGAAACTTGATAAACATTAGTTACTGGAACTTTTCTTTCTTTCTTTTTTTTTTTTTGAGACTCAAGCTTTCGCTCTGGGTAGAGTGCTGTGGCATCATAGCTCACAGCAACCTCCAACTTGGGCTCAAGGGATCCTCTTGCCTCAGTTTTTCTATTTTTAGTAGAGATGGGTCTTACTTTGCTTAGGCTGGTCTTGAAGTCCTAAGCTCAAGGAGTCCACCTGCCTCGGCCTCCCAGAGTGCTAGGATTACAGGCACAAGCCCAGCAAGTTACTGGAATTTTTATTCCTTTATTTTAAAATGCTAACTGCCTTGACCCTTCAGAAATGCATATACTTATACAAATGTTTCTGAAAATTGTTGATTGTAACTTAGTTCTGTATAATTTGTTTCTTAGGGTCTAGAAGGGAACTCAATTGTTGATCTTCCTGGTTTGTTTCGGATTTTATTCTACTTTGTTTATATAAACTTCTTTATCTCTGTCTTAGATTGATTTGAAGCTCCTGAAAGCAGCAGTGGACAAAACATTTACTTACTTTTGTTTTATTTCTACTTTCTCCCTTTGCTTCCCCAATGGTTGAAATGCTATCTGCCTTTCCCCCTTAATTTATCAATTATATAGTGATTTTTTTCAAGTCTAGACATTTGTTCTATTTTAAAATATTTCCCTCTTTTAAAGACATCATCACTCAAGAGATGACAACGGCTGTTGAAGAGCCAGAAGCCGCTTTGTCCTTGGTGACACAAGAGCAGGTCGTGCTCCTTGATGTTACCGGAGACCGTGGCAAGACCGAGGGAGGAGAGCTGCCCACTCCGGTGTCCGGGGAGCCTGGTGTTACTCAGCTGTCAAGAAAGTGGGAGCCTCTGGCCACTGCGGTTTCAACGTCAGCTGTCCCTTTGTCTGTGGAAGCTACTCCTGTTGTAGAAGGTTGGTAAAGGAGGGTGTTGGACTGATTGTTTTGGGGGTAGGTCTCTTCTGTAAGTTGACAAGGAACAGAATGAGGGAGGCAGTCGTTACTGCTATCTGTGTGCGCGCACACACCCTACCTGGAAAGGAAGGTGAGCTCGCTCTTGTCAGGAGAGGTGGCGTGTAGCCCCAAAAGGATGCAGGGTTAGTTCTCAGATTAAATGTCCTGGTGGCTCATCTACAGGTCCGGACCTCCTGAGAACATTGGCTTTGTTTGGTAATTGCTGCTGGGAGCTGGCAGGGTGAGGTGGTGACAGCAAGCACTTGGATTTGAGTCCCAACTTTGACCTTCACTAGTACTGTGACCTCAAGCAAGTTTCTTTTTTTTTTCTTTTTTTCTTTCAGAATAATATGAGGTTACAAAGGATTAGGTCACAATGTCTGCGTTTGTTAGGTGAGGACCCTGTGGTAGCTGTGCCCCTCACTCAGGGGGTGTGCCATATACCCCTACTTTGTGCCTATTAAGTGGGAACACAACAATCCCCTTGCCTCCTCTCCTCTCCTCTCCCCTTCCATCCTTCCCCCTTCCCCCAACTTGAATCAAACTGAGTTTTTCCTCTTGTGTGGGCCTATGTTAGTTTATCTATTGGCTTCATGTTAGTATCGAATACATTGGATACTTGCTTTCCCATTCTTGTTCTGCTTTGCTAAAGAGAATGTTCTCTTAATAGAAAAGATGTAAAGTCTCCATCTTTTTTATGGCCATATAGTATTCCATGGAGTACATATGTCACAGTTTGTTAATCCATTCCTGGGATGATGGGCACTTGGGTTGTTTCCGCATATTGGCAATTATAAATTGAGCTGAAATAAGCAATCTAGTGCACATGCCCTTGGGATAAAATGATTTTTTTTTCTGGGTAGATACCTGGTAATGGGATGATGGGATCAAATGGAAGGTCTCTTTCAAGTTTTTTGAGGATTCTCCAGATTTCTTTCCAAAGAGGTTGTATTAGTTTGCAATCCTGCCAGCAGTGTAGAAGTGTTCCTTTCTTTCAAGCTAGTTTCTGAACTTCTGTCAGTGTCAGTTTGTCCCTCTCTAAATGAATTCTTATTTATCTTATAGGTTATTATAAGGATTTGAAAGACTGTCTCTGAAATGCTTTCTATATAAATGGCCTAGTCTCTTAGGGACAGTGAAATTTTCCAATCTGCGCACTTGTAACACCCGTGCCTGTGTTTGGCTGCTTAGAAGTCCAGCACCTTCCAGATGCACAGCTAGGTTCTTGCTCTACGACTTCATTTTAAGAAAGATAGTCGGTCTTTTCAAAGTAGTCTTCAGCATCTATTTTAATATAATACATATTTTGGTTAAATCTTTTGTTTTTAGTAATACATTATATAAAATTCTGCTACATCCATGATACTGTCAATAGGATAAGTCGGAGGTTAAAGTTTAAAAACCAAGTTCTGATTTGAGACAGTATATTTCCTGGAAGATAAAGTGTTTTGGGAAGCTGGATTCCTGCGACGTGGGAAAGGAAAGCTGCCCCATGTGCCAGGCTGCTGTGTGTGAGATTTTGTTTCATTAGTCATTTCTGGTGAAAGCACAAGTTTATGTTTCCCATAATGATCGGTCCTGTCTCTTGTGTTTGACAGACCTCATGGACACAGTCCCAGGGCCAGGTGAGGAGTTGACACCAGTTCTGGGTTCTCCGGTGACGCCCCCAGGAATGATGGTGGAGACACCCCGCCTTTCCCCCATGCTGCCTGCTTCTGAGGTGTCCTCTGAGAAGGGAACTGTCTGGCCATCCATTAGCCATGTCAACACAGCTGCCTCCTATGGCCTGGACCAGCTCGAATCTGAAGGTACCCTTGCTGTGAGAGGGATCTTTTCTAGAAATGTTTTTGAGAAAAGATTAAGTAGAAGTGTGTTCAGTCCGCAGTCAGTAAACTATGGCCCCGGCAAATCTGGTCTGCCACTTGAGTTATATGATCTGTGAGCCAAGAATAGTTTTTATATTACATTACATTTCTTTTGAATTCTTTTGAGTTTTTACATTTTTAAATGATTGGAAACAGTCGAAAGAAGACCAATATTTTGTGACATGTGAACGTTGCAATAAATTCCGATTTCAGTGTTCATAAATAAAGCTACATTGGAACAGTGCCACATTCATTCATTTACATATCGTCCATGGCCACTTTTGTACCAAAGCAGCAGAATTGAGAGTTGTGACAGGGATGAAATGGCCCGTGAGGCCTAAAACATTTATGATATGGTTTTTTTTTTTTTTTTTTGAGACAGAATCCCACTCTGTCGCCGTGGGGTCATCATAGCTCACAGCAACCTCAAACTCTGGGACTCAAGTGATCCTCTTTCGTCAGCCTTCTGAGTAGCTGGAACTACAGGCACCCACCACAAAGGCTGGCTAATTTTTCTACTTTCAGTAGAGATTGTATCTCACTCTTGCTCAGACTGGTCTCAAACTCCTGAGTTCAAGGAGCTCCTGCTTCTCAGAGTGTTAGGATTACAGGTGTGAGCCACCACGCCTGGTCCTGTTCCTTTAGAGAACATGGTTGCTGACTCCTGGTATACATCAGTGGCCCTCAACTACAGTTGAACATTAGAATTATCTTGCAGAAAAAAAAAATAAAACAATTACCTTGGAAAACTTTTTTTTTTTTTTTGAGACAGAGTTTCATTTTGTCACCCTTGGTAAAGTGCTGTGGCATTACAGCTCACAGGAATCTCAAACTCTTGGGGCTCAAGTGATTCTCTTGCCTCAGCCTCCCAAATAGTTGGGACTATAGGCGCCCACCACAACACCTGGCTATTTTTAGAGATGAGGTGTTGCTTTTGCTCAGGCTGGCCTCGAACCCGTGAGCTCAGGAAATCTACCCGCCTTGACCTCTCAGAGTGTGGGATTACAGGTGTGAGTCAGGATTACAGGCCTACCTTGGAGAACTTTTTAAAAACCCCAGTGTCTGAGTGATTGACAAGCTGGCATGGGGTCGGATCTGGAATTGACATTCAGGGTGCATCAAAAATACTAGGTTTAAATAGAGAAGTTGAGTTTCCCCACCAGATTTTCTTATATGAAAGATGTATTTTATTTATTCATTTTATTATTATTTTTTTAAGATGTGCATGAAACAGTTTATTGAAGAAGAAAGAGGCAGGGTTACAGAGTAAGAACGTTTATAAAACAGGGTATTTTCACCATAGACAGCTAATTGACCTCTATTGCCACAACAAGTAGGCAAAGAGGCAGAGGCCTATATGAAAGTTTTAATGTGGATTATATTTTAATAACATTGCTCTGGTTGTTAATGCCAGGATATTCTCCTCTAGGAACACCTCTGGGGTAGAATGTTCCTCTATGAGGAGATAGGCTGTCTATTTACTAAGACTATGAGAAATCCATGCTGAGTAGTACTTTCTAAGACTTTGACTTTGAGCATGAGAAAGAAACTTGGGGGCAAGCTGCATGTTAATAAATCAGACTAGAAAGACAACCAATGGTCACTTAATTAGTCAGCATTTTAGCGGGTGGACAGGGCCTGGCTGGACGTGCACAATGCCCAGAGATCTGTAGTGCAGAGTTTCTTTAATCTGCAGCACCAGTAAACTTTGGGGCACTAAATTAGCCACATGTGTAATGCAGTAAAGATGTGGGACATGCTGTTATTTTCTGCTATTCTACAGCGGGGAAGATGGTTCAGCTTGCTTTGCAGCATACTCCGTTGCAGACGTTCAGAGCAACCCTGGTGGTCTGCCGACAGAGAAACCAGACGGCTTAGGGGCAGTGCAGAAAGTTCCACAGTGGGGTACTGGTTTAAGAAATAGATGAAAGTGGGCTCAGAGGCCAACAGTTCTTGCACTTCACGTGCAGATAAACACTAGGTGACTTTGACTTTAGTGTCTCATATTAGCTATCTGCTCTTTTTGATGCCATCTGGAAAAAGCAGGTTTCCTCAAATTAACCTGAGTTAGAGATGACAGCTTTACCCAGCAGGGCTCATTAAATCAGAGGAAAAAAATGTTTTTGTGAATAATCCATACTTGGGAACTGCAATAAATTTTCTAAATTTAGTAGATGTTGGCAGTTGTATTGAAATATGTTAGAATCTTCCTGACATGCCTAAGATGTCCTAGAGTTTTAGTTCTTTTCATCTGCACAATTCAATTTTAGCTACTTTTGATAACATATTTTGTTAGTTTTCGGTCTAAATTATGATTCTTATCAAGGTTTACAAAAGACATTCTTGGTTAAGGAATATTCTTTTTGCTACATCGTTGGGCTTAAGGATGTAGCAAAAATTAAAGATTTTTGGCTGGGCGCCATGGCTCATGCCTGTCATCTTGGCACTCTGGGAGGCCGACGTAGGTGGATAGCCTGAGCTCAGGAGTTCAAGACCAGCCTGAGCAAGAGCATGACACCTATCTCTACTAAAAATAGAAAAACTAGTGAGACGTTGTGATGAGTGCCTGTATCCCAGCTACTCGGGAACTGAGGCAGGAGGATCTCCTAAGCCCAGGAGTTGGAGGTTGCTGTGAGCTATGATGCCACGGCACTCTACTCAGGGCTACAGAGTAAGGCTTTGTGTCAAAAAACCCCAAATACAAAAAAGACAAGATCTGACTTAGCACACATATTCTCGTGAATATCAAAGGATATAGCTTATATCTAATTAGGGTATATTAATAACACCACAGTTAGTTAATGTTTACGCATGTATCTGTTCCTCTGAGAGCTGAATGGACCACACTTACTTAATCAGACAAACCCACCAGCCTCCTGGGTGCACCAGAGGCCTCCTTTTTTTTTTTTTTTTGAGACAGAATCTCACTTTGTTGCCCTCAGTAGAGTGCTGTGGCATCACAGCTCACAGCAACTTAAAAGTCTTGGGCTCAAGTGATTCTCTTGGCTTAGCCTCCCAAATAGCTGAGACTATAGGTGCCTGCCACAATGCCTGGCTATTTTTTTGTTGCAGTTTGGCCAGGGCCGGGTTTGAACTTGCCACCCTTGGTATATGGGGCCGGCGCCCTACTCGCTGAGCCATAGGTGCTGCCCTTGGTGGAGCATTTTAATTCTACCATAGAATTACACCCAGAGGGAGATAATTTATTCTTATCTAAGAGTGTATTAGTTATATCAAGTTATCTTCCTTTCAAGTTTTAATCTCTGAGACGTGTTTATGTAATTTTAGTCTCTGCCTCCCCACAAGGGGGCAGGAGCGTCTCCCCAAGGAGCCAAGGTGTATTTCTCAGTGGTGGGCAGTGGAAAGGGCCATGCCCTGTTGAACACCAGGCACCCAGGAAGAGAGAGCTTTTGTGGAAATTTCTGAATCCACTGCCGCATTTATTCTTTAAGAGAAAATTAACAGCCCGAATCAGTCTAAAAATTATTGCTTGTACCTTGCCTTCTCTCCTGTACTCCTTTCCACAACATGGTGACTGAGAGGGGGTATTAGTTTCTCCGGGCTGCCGTAACGGAGCACCACAACTGATTGGCTCAAAATAGCAGACACTTGTTCTCATACAGTTCTTCAGCGAAGAAGTCTGGAATCAAGGTAGGCAGGGCCACGCTCCCTCACTTAACCCCTTCCAGCTTCCGATAGCCCCAGCTGCTCCGTGGCTGTGTCAGTACAACTCCACCCTTTCCACATGACCCTCTCAGTCTCTGTGCCCACACTCACCTCCTAGTGTTACTATTTTTTAAAATTAAAAACTATTTTTTTTAGAGACAAGGTCTCACTTTGTTGCCCAGGCTGGAGTGCAGCGATGCAATCGTAGCTCACTGCAGCCTTGAACTCTGGGGCTGGAGTAATCTTCTGCCTCAGCTTCCCAGGTAGCAGGGACTACAGGCACATGCCACCATGCCTGGATGATTTTTCTGTTTTTGGTGGAGATAGGATGTTTGCTATGTTGCACAGGCTGATCTCCAACTCTCAGCTCGTGAGATGGGGAGAAGTTTTGGTGTTTTACTTTTCTTAGGCATTGAGGAAAGCCTCCTCTATGGGCACATCCATCTTGCATGCACCTCAGCAAAAATGCCGTTTGATTTTTGAAAGGATAATGGCTTATTTTTCATGTTATTGGATACATTTTATTTCTATATATGATTTTTTTTTTAAGGGAATAGATGCTTCCAGAATGATAAAAATGCACTGTACTTATCTCAGGTATAACTCTATTAGGGTTGTGTTCAGCATCTTTGAAATATAAACACAACAAAAATAGTCTATTTTTTATTCAAAATAGGATAGTGGCAGATTTTATGCATACCTTTATTTATAACTGCATAGTCAATAATAGTTTTTGGACATAATCTCTGTATAGGTTGATTTTCTTCTGTTGTTGAATACTGATGTCTTTATCTGCTCTAAAATGCCAGCTCAAAATTTCTGATTACTATCAAAAATGTATTTGGAATTTTTTTTTGAGTTACCTGTCTTTGAAGTATTTTTAATATTATTTCTTTCTTACTTAAAGAATTCCCACTTTCTGTGTATCAGAAATCAAACTGAGGTTATCTGTTTGCTCTGAATCAGGCAAACTTATTTTATTCTTTTGTACACCCCCCCATGGAAGATAGAAATTCATCTGTGCTGTAAAGTTGTGATAATAATACTGTGGAATAGAAGGTTATTGCTCAAACAATTCAATATTCAGAAAAATCTGAATCTTTAGGTACTGGGTTTCCAAGAACATGTGGGGGATAGGAATATAAGAAAGGGATTTCTCATACCTTGTAATTAAATCTTTGGCAGTTCTGTCTTCCAGCCCAGAACCTCCTGCCTTTAGACGTGGAAGTCAGTCTCTCGGCCTTCTAGCTAGTGGGCACGGGAGACCGTTCATTGCTCATACTGCTGAGCAGACAGAGACAGGAGCGTGCTGAATGTGCTCTGCTGCTCAGCGCGACGCTGGGTCAGCCTCTGGCTTTCTGCAAGAGAACAAGAAATTCCAGTGTCTCTGATGTGGAGAACCTGCATGCTTGATCTGACTATTCCTGTCAGTGACTTTCTGTGGGCTTAAGTATTGAGTGTTGAGACTTTACTCTGGGGTGTCCAACCTGCAGCCTGCGGGCCACATGCTGATTTTGTGAGGATGTTTTATGCCCATCTGTGGTGTCAGATATCACAAAAGTTATGCACAGACATTTGTTTTGTTTTTTGCTTATCATCTTTTGTTAGTGTTTATGTATTTAACGCGTGGCCTAACACAGCGTATTTTTCTTCTAATGTGAGGAAGAAAGAAAAAAAGGTTGGACACCTTGCTTACAGTATACTCTTGTGTCATTGTCCTAAACTATCCCCGTTTCCTCATTTGTTTCAAAAGGGCCATTTATTACAGGCTTTATAGAACAAAGTCATGCTACTTGACATTCAGGAGAATTACCACTTTTAACATATAAAGAGATTTTTAGTTCTTGGTATCCAACAGGGAAGCCATGTTTAACTTTTTTAATACCTTTATTTTTATGTTCATTTTCATTTATTTATTTTTTTTATTGAGACAGAGTCTCACTATGTTGCCCTCAGTAGAGTGCAATGGCATCATAGCTCACAGCAACCTCAAACTCTTGTGCTTAAGCGATCCTCTTGCCTCAGCCTCCCAAGTAGCTGGGACTACAGGCGCCTGCCACAACGCCCGGCTATTTTTTGTTGCAGTTGTGATTGTTATCTAGCTGGGCCAGGCCGCGTTTGAACCCACCACCTTCAGTGTATGTGGCTGGCACTGTAACCACTGTGGTACGGGGGCTGAGCCAATACCTTGATTTTTAAAAATATATGTTTCTTTTTCTTGCTTTTCTAAGATTTTTTGGCCGTCTTTATATTTAGGTTTTAAAAGATTGCATTTTTGACATCTTTTTTTCCAGGGGCAGCATGCACGGACAGAAGTCTGTCATACTCTGTCACCGTGTAATTCATTTCCCAGACATCCACCGTCCTGCCTTCTTACGCGTACCGTGTATGGACGCGTATGTGCATGTGTGTTTGAACCTCTGGGTGTTTTTGGCAGCTGTCAGAGAGCACTTCCCATATTTATACACTGTGCCTCTTAATTTCGTCTGTTGAAGAGATTGAGAGTAGTATTAACTCTCCCTCCTTACCTAGAGGTCTTAGTTCTGTCTTCCCAGGGATTCTCTCTGCTGATAGGAATTTCAGGAGGAAGTTGTGTTTGAAACATATGCCTTCGACAGTGTGGTGGCTTCATAGTCGGTACTGAAGTCAGGATGCTTCATCTCTTTTAATTGGTCAATCAGAAACAAATCGGGAGATACGTTCTTTAGGTGGCGTTAGGGAGAAGTTTCCAAGATATTTTTCTTTAAAGCTCTACTGAGAATACGTAAGGGTTTTCATTTAGTTTTTATAGGAGAAGTGTTTGCTCTTCACTTGCACTTTAATTCACAAAATCAATTTTTTTTGACCTCCCAATAATTCCTTATTTTCAGAGTATTTTCTTATTATTTTCTCGATTCTCATGGTACTTTTCAACTGAGAAGGTGCCTAGAAAGTATGATTGAGAAAGAGTGTTGAAAAACCCCATCGGGAGGCCATTTTGGTAAAACCAGGTTGCTTTGATTTACCTGTGGCTGCTGCTAAGTGGTGTGTCATGCGGAAGATCAAGTAGACTGTGGTGAACTTGAACTGTTCCCTGCTGCTGGTGATACTGTGGTGTGGGGTTGCAAATGTTCACTCTGTGTTAAGAACAGACACAAGTCTTGGCTTTTGTTCTGGGAGATGCTTTGGATTCTGATTTAATTTTGCCTTAATGACAAAGCCACTTTAATGGTTTACAAGTGGGGAAGATGTAGAGAAGAGTATTGGACAGCATATAGTCTTTATTTTATTTTGTTTTATTTTTGGTGATAGACTCTTACTGTGCTGTCCAGGCTAGAGTGCTGTGGTGTCAGCCTCACTCACAGCAACCTCAAACTCCTGGGCTTAAGTGATCCTCCAGCCTCAGCCCCCTAAGTAGCTGGGACTACAGGCACGCATTACCACACTCAGCTAATCTTTCTACTTTTTTAGTAGAAACAGGATCTCACTCTTTCTTAGCCATGTCTCCAACTCCCGAGCTCAAGCAATCCTCCTGCATAGGCCTCCCAGAGTGCTGGGATTGTAGGCATGAGCCACCGTGCCCAGCACCTTCAGTTTATTTTAATGATGAATTAAATGCTGGCTTTCTCCCCACCCCAATGCCTGTTCTGGTAGAAACAATGAGGATTACAAAAAAAAATAATAATTTTATAACTCTATTAACATGAGTGCATGAAACGTGTAATGCTTATTACCAAATGTATTAGGGAAGAATTTTTTTTCTTATTTTCATGTTTGTATCATTATGAAACACAGAATTGCTGGTGGTTTCAATTATTGATGGCATGGTACAGGAAGTTATTTTGTTGTCTTGTCCTGAAATCATAGAGCTTTCTTTGCCATTTATGACAGAGCTCTGTTCCTGAGTGCTTGTGTGCTGTGCAATGCAGACTTAGCGCTCAGAATGGTCGTTATGTGTTTGCTAGTAATGCTCCCCTGGACAGTGGTGTTTCAGAAGTATTTATGATCAGTATTGTGATGTACTACCCTAAACCTGTGCTTGCAAATTCTGCTATTGAAGAATGATAATTGACATTTACTCACATTTTCTGGTATGCTTTCTTTCTTTTTTTTTTTTTTTTGAGACAGAGCCTCAAGCTGTCACCCTGGATTAGAGTGCTGTGGCATCACGCCTCACAGCAACCTCCAATTCCTGGGCTCAAGCGAGTCTCCTGCCTCCACCTCCCAAGTAGCTGGGACTACAGGTGCACGCCACAACGCCCGGCCATTTTTTGGTTGCAGCCGTCATTGTCGTTTGGCGGGCCCAGGCTGGATTCGAACCTGCCAGCTCAGGTGTACGTGGCTGGTGCCTTAACCGGTTGAGCCACAGGCGCCGAGCCAGTATGCTTTCTTTTTACAGGGAATTCATTTATTGGTATAGTCACAATTAAGTAAACATTGTCGTAGACTTGATTCACTCCACCTTGTTTTTGTGCTTTTGTTGCCCAGCCCTGAACTGCTCAGTAGACCCTCGTAGAATTATACACAGTGGCTCATGATAATGAAAGAATTTTGCTTTTATTCATTCATTCATTCATATATGCATTTAATAAGTATTTGGTGACTCAGATAATACTAAGAAGAATTGGGGGTGGGTCTTTGTTCTTATAGGAGCACAAGTTTTAGTAGAAGAGGCAAGGTGGATATGTAAGTAACAAGAATGCAAGGTGGAGGCTAGAAAAGTATCACAAGAGAAATTACAAAGGATTCTGAGAGTCAGGAGAGAGACCTTGGTTCCAGTCTAGACAAATCCTGAATTGACCTGTATGCCCAAATGTCTTGTGTGTGTGAGGTGTTTGTATGTGGAGGTTTTTGTATATACAGTAGAACCTCCATCGCTGACCACCTCCCTGCACTGACCACCTCCTTAAGTTGACCCTGATTTTCATAGACTGGACATGCCCCACATGTGCATGTCAGCACAGTAAGTAGGCCCAGTTCCCTATGTTGACACCTCCGTATGCTGACCGGTCTGTCACCGCGCACGGGGTGGCCATCTCACCTAGTTCTGCAGTCCGCGTGCAGCGGTGTGCTGCACAGCGACATTCTGGCCACTGGTGGACGGCATGTGCAGCACTGGCACCCTGAGATGGGAGTACCATGTTTGCTGTACTTTCTGTGTGTTCAGATGTGTTTAGATGCACAGATACTTAGCGTTGTATCACAGTTGCCTGTGGGATTGCACAGTCACATGCTGTACAGGTCTCAGCCCAGGAGCAGTGACTGAACCAGAGCCCATGCCATCCAGGCTGTTAGGCACACTCTGTGATGGTCACACAATCACAAATTGCCTAAGGACATATTTCTCAGAGTGTATTCCCATCATTAAGTGACATGAGACTGCATATTTATTATTTTATTGATATCTATAGGAAAGTGAGTGGTAAATACACAAATATGGAAAAATTTCTTTTTTATTTTATTTTTTTAAATATATGTATTTTATTATTCTTCATTACATTATTTCCCCCCCACCCCCCGTGGTAAGACAGAATTGATTTACAGAAAAGAATACAGAAAACACCAAAGCTCCTGGTAGAGGGAGAGATTTCAAGTGGGGAGAGAGAAGCTCTCTCCTTTCCTCTCCCAGTCTTTCCCCGTCTCCTCCTCTAGGTCTCTAGCCTCAGGGTATATATAGGTGTATGGGTTCCTTGGCCAGGAAACGAATGAATACAGTCCCTTCCACCAGGGGCAAGGTGAATGAGTGTATCAATGAATGGACACAGTCCATCCATGGAATTCAGGCCTAGGAAATT
>CAUYRH010009248.1:0-54337 GCA_963574655.1 Perodicticus potto | reverse complement strand
CTCTAGCTGCTGAGCTACAGGCACCTAGCCTGGTCTCTACTTTCTTTATTTCTTTTTTTTTTTTTTTTGAGACAGAGCCTCAAGCTGTCACCCTGGATAGAGTGCTATGGCATCACAGCTCACAGCAACCTCTAATTCCTAAGTTCAAGCGAGTCTCCTGCCTCTGCTTCCCAAGTAGCTGGGACTACAGGCATCCGTCAAAACATCTGGCCTTTTTTATTTTTATTTTATTTTTTTTTTGGTTGCAGCCACCATTGTTGTTTGGCGGGCCTGGGCTGGATTCGAACCCACCAGCTCAGGTGTACATGGCTGGCGCCTTAGTCTGTTGAGCCACAGGCGCCAAGCCTGGTCTCTACTTTCTTACAGATCTTTATGTTTACTCCTTTCTGACCCCAGAGTCATGCCTTGATAATATAGGGTCTCTCTTGTCATTTATGTTCTTTTAATTGTATTAATGCACATAAAATATTATGAGAATTTCATCTGGGCCAGGAAAGGTGGCTCATGCCTGTAATCCCAGCACTCTGGGAGGCCAAGGCAGTGGATTACTTGAGTTCAGGAGTTGGAGACCAGCCCGAGCATGATCAAGACCTCATCGCTACTAAAAATAGAAAAACTAGTTGGGCATTGTGGTGGGCGTCTGTAGTCTCAGCTATCAGGAGGCTGAGGCAAGAGGATCACTTGAACTCTGGAATTTGAGGTTGCTGTGAGCAGTGACACCATGGCACTCTACCCAGGGTGAAAGAGTGAGACAGAGTCTCAAAGAAAAAAGAATTTCATTCCCACCGGAGCTGCAGGAAGAGAGCAGCGGGACTGACCTGCAGAGTTCAGGAGGGGGAGGGATTTTACTAGGATCCTCGTTTCTCTGGTTATAACGGGCTGGAATTCCAAGACAATGCCGTGACTTCATCGTGGCTGTGTGTGCCTGTGGGCTGGAGGTTACCTGGAGTAACTGTCACTACCCTACAAATGCTCCTTTTGATACCTGGACACCAACTTGGCTTCTGCTGCAGAGCACTGGCTGGAGGCCACACATGACCCTGGTCTCAGGGCCAACTGTTGCCCTCTTTGGTTGCAGACATTTACCACCCAGGAGACCATCACGAATGCAGAAACGGCGAAGGAGTGGTTTCTCCTGACAGCCAAGGATGTGAGTCGGGAGTGGGGCCTTCCTCATGGCGGGTTGTGGGCTGGGAAAGAGCCCTGTTTCTCCTAAAGTTGGAAGCAACAGACAGCCTTTCTCTGAGGCCTGCCTTTCTTCATCTCTGGCTTTGCCAGCGCTGGACACACCAGACGTGACAGCACCTGCTCTAACTGGCTAAGAGCCCTTTTATGGCCTTTTCTTTAGGTTCCTTGGCCCTCCAAGATCTTCTGTGCCTAGCCACTCCCATTTTATAAGGGAGGGACATACCTGGGCCTGGTATGATTGTGAGGGGCGATAGGCAGGTTGGTGGGTGACTTCTGTCTTTGTGACCTTGACCTGGGCCGCCTCCAACAGCCTCAGAACCAAGAACTGGGCACAGTTACTCCCGCGCAGAGCCTTGGTTTCTTCAGCATAGGAGGATCTCTACCCTCGGATGGTCCCTCCAGGGTGGGTTTGGTGTAACATGGCTCTCTGTCTCTTACAGCCCTCTGCAGTTGCAAAGCACTTTGTTGCCCTGTCCACCAACACGGTAAGTGCCCGCATGTCCTCCATGTTACCTTCCTAGGAGGGCACTGGCCGCATCAGATCACAGCCTTTCAGAATACAAGAGTTGAAGCTGGCATGGTGGCTCACACCTGTAATCCTAGTACTTTGGGGAGGCTGAGGGAGGTGGATCGCTTGAGTTCAGGGGTTCAAGACCAGCCTGAGCAAGAGTGAAACCCTGTCTCTACTAAAAATAGAAAAAAACTAGTAGGTGGGCACTTGTAGTCCCAGCTACTTGGGAGACTGAGGCAGGAGGATCGCTTGAGCCCAGGGTTTTGAGGTTGCTATGAGCTGTGACGCCATGGCAGTCTACCCAGGGCGACAGAGTGAGACTCTTTCAAAAATAAGTAAATGAAAATTAAAAGAATACAAGAGCTGAGATGTGGTTCACATGTTTGAGGGCTCTCGGTTTGGCTGGCGGGATAGAAGGGTTGATTATCTGTGGGCTGTAAGCCATCCTTGCCTTTTTGACATTCTCTCCAGTCTCTGCAGCCCTGAGGAGGGGCCTGTGGGCAGTGGGACCATGGTAACCCTATCTGTCTCCCAGGCCTGACTGGTACCCCTTACTTTCCATATACGTGACTTGCCAAAGGCCTCAGCCTCTCCCCAGTCGGGATATACTGGGTGTTGGGGGGAAGTAGACTATTCTTCACCTAATCACATTAAGCCCCAGTGAAGGGATGTGACATTTTTCCCCTCACTTAGTGATTGTGTAAGTTAGTGACACTAGGCGATTAGAACTGAGTCACTTGTGTACCAGTTCTTAACCTCCTGCCTGGCTGTGAGGTTGTGCAAGGTCAGGGAAGGGAGGCTCAGCAGGGTTCAGTGAGGGTGTGCTCCAGGAGTGACAGCACCAGTCAGCGTTGCCTGGTGCTTGCTGTGTGTCAGGGCTGAGCTGAGCTGTGTCAGCTGGGGAACACAACCAGGTCATCCCGACCATTCCTCTCCAGGGCTGACCTGCCCAATGGAGGACGTTCTAAGGCTGGCTCACCCTTGCACCTTGAGCTTCCTCCTGCAGGCAGAGCTCAGGCCCAATAGTAGGGCTTCTCCTTTGGGGAATAGGTAAGGGGTTGCCGGCCCTGTCTGCCCAGGGGACTAGAATACGTGCAGAGCAGGCTTGGTTCTCTCCTTCAGGCTTTCTGGGGCAGAGTTGCTTTCCAAGGTATAGGAAGGGCTGTCTGGCCCAGGGGAATGGGCCCTGCATGTGCTTGGGGAGGCTCCCAGACATCCTGAAGGGGTATCCTCTGGTGTCCTGGACAGGCCTAGGTATGGGCCAGGTCCTCACATAGGATGTGCAGCCCCCTCAGCACAGATTTGCTGGCACAAAGTCACTGGTGTGCTGGATGTGAGCTAGCCTGGTGTCAGCCCTGGGTGGCCAGACCCTGGACCCCACTCAAGACTCCACTCAAGACTGTTAGGCTCTGGGGTAGGTAAGGGGAGTGGGACCAGGTATAGCACAGGTCCCCTCCTCCTGGAGCTCCTGCTCGTGCCTGCTACCAGACACTTCCTTCATCTCTCTCCCTTTGCCTTTTTAGAACAAAGTGAAGGAATTTGGAATCGACCCTGCAAACATGTTTGAGTTCTGGGATGTAAGTACTGGCACTTCCTGCCCTGGGTGAATGATGTGTCCTTTGCCAAGTCTGACCACTGAGCCAGCCACACATTGCGGGTGGGGAAGCCATGAGGTCAGGTTAGCATTTATTGAGTACCTGCTATATACCTAGCTTTGGGGAAGGTAGAGAGACCCTAGAGGCTGGTAGGGCAAGAGCAATCCATTTAGGATGAGGGTTGAACTTCTTCCTGAGGGCAGGCAGAGTTTGCAAGGCCAGGTTGTCACTTCCCTGGGTGCCTGCCAGCGGCACTCACTGAGGGGTAACCAGAGTCACCCCTGCCCTCCTCATGGAGTTGAGGTTGTGAGTTATTCTCAGTGATGACCTTTAACTAAGCTGTAGTCGCATATTTATAAAGGTCAAGGGGTAGAGTGAGGCAGGAGGTGTGACTGGGTAGGCCTGGAAAGGAGCAATAGAAGTGGCAGGAGGGACCTGGCCTAGGGCCTGGATAGCACCTGCTGGGACTTGCAGAGCAAAGTGTGCCTTGAATGGCACAGCTGCAGTCCACTGCTCTATAGCAATAGGTGGGCACAGGGATTCACCTCTGCTGGAGCCAAGCAATAGCTTTCCTAGCAGGAAAATGTAGCTCAGCAGTGGTGTGAGAGGGCTGTGAGCTACTTAGAAACTCTGGCTGTGAAGGCTTGGGTGCAAGGATACGGTGCAGGATGTGGCATGGGCGTGGTGCTCTAACTCATGGCTGTGGCACGGGCGCTGAGGAGGGCATCAGCTGTTTGGGGGTTTTCCCACTGGGGCTATTTCCAGGCCTTTAGACTGCAGGCTCTTTGCTAGGTGACAGCATCCACAGGTGTAAAATTACTTCGAAAGTTCTAAAGGCCTTTTTCTACTGGGGTCTGGAAGAGAATGAAGCCTTAATGCCCCAAGCCATCCACTCTTTCTATAATGAGTTAACTTCTTTCTAGAATGGGACTAGTTATGTGCCATCCTTGGAAGAATTGAGAAGAGTCACTCAAATCATATTCTGCATCCTGTGGCTCAGATGAGGAAACCCGGTCAAGAGAGACTGTGCAGCTTCTAACAAATGTTGCATGCCTGCTGCTGGAGCCTGAGCATGTGGTGGGCAGGGACGTGCCCCTGCTAGCCAAGGAGCCCAGCAGAGCAGGGATTGCACTGTCCATGCCCTCCCAGCACGCAGTGTGGGGTGCGGTTTAGGGAGAGGAGGGGTCTCCCAGGTAAGGCCTAGGAGTGACAGTTAGGCTCAGGGTCCAGGGTTAGCTAGTGAAGCTGAGTGGCTGGAGTGGGCACAGCAGAAGCCTAAGCCAGGTAGACAGAGCACAGTGGCTGGAGGGGGGACTTGCAGGGGGCACTGGAGCATATACTGCAGAATCAAGGTGATGTCTAAAGAACCCAGAGGTAGGAACAGGTGAAGTTTCTGGAGCTAAGGTCCGTCCAGCGAGGTAGAGGCATCGGGTCTAGCTCAGGGTTAAGGCACTGACCTTGAGGTGAGCGGGGAAGAGTCCAGGCTGGTAAAGGCATGTGTAAGTGGTAAGGCTCTCTGCTGGGGCCAGTCATGGGGCCACTTCGTATGTGAGGATCAGGCAGAGATAAACGATGGGGTCTCTCAGGGCTCAGCCAGAGGCAGCACGTGGAAGAGCCAGTTTGGGGCTGTGAGTTCCAGAGAGGAGCCAGGGCAGGTACAGGTGAGTTGTGAGGAGGACCAGGGCAGGAAAAGGTGAAGTCTATGAATTCTGGAGGAGAGACACAGGTATTTAAAGATGGCTATCAGGTGAGGTCTGAAGGGCCAACGTTGTGTGTTCAAGCTGTTCAAACTGGCTCTGTGGGAAGAGGTCTAGGTCTGTGTCGTGGGACAGGTATGTACACAGGGGTCTCTCCAACTGGTTCTGAAAAGTGAGGGTCAGATAATGGGTGGTTAATCACTTCAGTGGTTTTGGAGGCTGGATGTGGTACCTCATGCCTATAACTCAGCACTCTGGGAAGCCGAGGCAGGAGTCCTCAGGATTGCCTGAGCTTAGGAATTGAAGACCAGTCCCATTAAGAGCAAGACCCTGTCTCTAAAAATAGCCGGGTGTTGTGGTAGGCGCCTATAGTCCCAGCTATTTGGGAGGCCGAGGCAAGAGGATTGTTTGAGCCCAAGAGTTTGAGGTTTCAGTGAACTATGATGATGCTATGGCGTTCTTCTGAAAGTGACAAAGTAAGACCCTGTCTCAAATAAAAAATTTAAATACATAAGTGACATTTGGGGGACCCAGGATTAGGCAAATACAGGTCCTGTGCAAGGACAGGTCCAAGGCTTTGTCTGACAGGCTCATAATAGGGAAAGGTCTACAGCTGAAGGTAGGCAGACAGAGCTGGGTATGACACAGGAGGGTAAAAGCCATGACTCCAGGTCAGAACGGTGTCCTCAGGTGACGCATGAGTCTGGGGGGTGGGGAGTGGTGGGGTCCTGCATCCCCCGGGAGAAGACATACAAGCTGGACTCAGGCAAAGGGACAGAGAACTACGTCTGTCTGGAAGGGCTATGGAGTCTGGCTCTGGTACAGGTATGTGGGCAGGTCTGGCAGGTGAGGTGTGAGGGTTAAGTGGGGAGAGACCCACACACCACTGTTAATACTCAGATAATGTCTGAGCTGCTGAGGTACAATCCCAGGTCTGAGAAGCTGGGTCTAGCAAGGTGGGTAGAGTTGGTCAGGTAACCAAAGGCCAGCAGAGGTAGCCAATGTGAAGAGCCATGGCCAAGTTCACTGAACTCCGCCCTGCAGTCAAGCTCAGGCACAGGTAGGTAGAGGGGCCATGTCAGGTGAAGCCTGAGGAACCACAGTCAGGCCCACTTGTTACCTCTTAGATGACTGGTGAGGATGTGAAGTGAAGACGGGACTGGAGTCGGTCTCTCAGGTGAGATCTGAGCAGCTGGGATCTGGTATAAGTGAGTAGATCTGGATTTCCCAGGTGGCATCTGGATAGGTAGGGAATTTCTCCAGGGCAAGGTTTAGGAGTGTGGCCAGGCTCAGGCACGTGGAATGGAGCTTCTTGGGTAGGGTCTGTCTGTCACAGGTTTGTGTCTTTGGATCTGTCAGATCGGAAGAACATGGAAAGGAGGCCCAGGGTTTGTCAGGGAAGGTCTCTGGAGACAAGATCAGGGTTCAGGTTCATAAAACTATGTCCACTGATGTATAAAAGGTCATAGTCAAGGCTCGGCGCCCGTAGCACAGTGGTAACCGTGCCAGCTACATACACCAAGGGTGGCAGGTTTGAACGACAATGTAATATTGACATTGTCAACGACAATGACGACTGCAACAAAAAAATAGCTGGGCATTGTGGCAGGCGATTGTAGTTCCAGCTACTTGGGAGGCTGAGGCAAGAGAATCTCTTTCTCTCTCTCTCTCTTTTTTTAGAGACAGAGTCTCTCTTTATCGCCTTTAGGTAGGCATCACAGCTCACAGCAACCTCCAACTCCTGGGCTTAGGCAATTCTCTTGCCTAAGAGTAAGAGTAGCTGGACCACAGGCGCCTGCCACAATGCCCGGCTGGGGCTGGGTTTGAACCCGCCAGCCTCAGAATATGGGGCCTGCACTCTACCCACTGAGCCACAGGCGCTGCTCACAAGAGAACCTCTTAAGCCCAAGAGTTTGGGGTTGCTGTAAGCTGTGATGCCATGGCACTCTACCGAGAGTGACATAGTGAGACTGTCTCAAAAAAAAAGAAAAGAAAAGGTCATAGTCAAGTCCAGGTAAGAAGAGCTGGATGTGTTAGATGAGTTACTAGGTGCAGTGTGAGGACCCAAGGTCAGGCTCAGGTAGGTAAAGCTGGCCTGCTGGGTATGGTCTGAAGAGCCAGGGTCATACTATGTATACGGGTAGGTAGATCTAGCCTTTCAGGTGTGCTCTCAAGAGCCAGGTTCATGTACAGTAGGTAAGTAGAACTGACTCACTAGGTGTGGCTGAGGACTCCAGGCTCAAGCACATGTAGGTAAGGTAGGCAGAGCTAGCCTTCCAGGTGTGAAAGGGAAGCAACGTCACGCCCAGGTAGGCCCACCAGCTGCAGCCTCAGAAGCTAGGGTCAAGGCAAAGGTAGGTGGAGCTGGCCCACCAGGTGCAATGTGACAGCCAGGGTGCAACACAGGTAGGAAGGGCTGGCTTGCCAGGTGTGGCCCATGGAGGGAGGGTCAGAGGTGAGTGGTCAGAGTTAGTCTGCCAGGTATAGTTTCTGGAGGAGGCCTGAGGTGTTAGTATTGATCACAGGTGGGTAGAGCTGGCTCTTTCAGGAGTGGATTCAGGCGAAGGTATGTGCCTTTGGGTCTTTGTGATGAAGCCTGAAGGGTGAGGGTTAAGCCTAGGTGAATCCAGCCCACAGCACTGGGGAGTCGTTAGTGCTGGGATTAGCCAGGGGTTGGTGACGGTGGATCTGACGCTGAACTCGACAGAGGGTATAGACTGCCAAGATCAGGGTTATGGATAAGAGCTGGCTTACAAGGAAGGAGTGCGGAGACTGCCTCTGACAGGTGTCCCAGGAATTGGACACAGGTGGGCAAAGCTCAGTCTCCCAGGTGAAGCATTCGTGTTCAGAGCTGGTGTGTTCACCTGGCTGGTTGGCTCCCTTCAGGTCACTTTGGCAGAGGTGTATAAACATGGTCCCAACTGGGTTCAGGCACAAAAGTTACCTCTGGACTTGTTAGATGAAGTGGGTGAGGCAGGGTCTAGCCCAGGTTTGCCTAACTGGTACAACTGGCTGGGGCTGAGGAGGTGAGTCATCCACAGGTGCTGGAGAGGCACAATTCGGTGGGAAGCATGGGCTCTTGTCGAGGGAAAGCAAGCCTTAGTCATCATAGGGATGTGGACCTGATGCTGCCTGATGTTTGGGAGCTATTAGGATCGGATGGGACAGAGTGCCCTAAGGCAGTCAGCTCCCTGTTCTCAGCGTCTGGTCAGGTGTGGTAGGCAGTGCTCAGGGTGTTATAGAAACCTGAGAGTCTACAACCAGTCGAGATGCTAGACTGCAAGGTGGCATTGCATTGTAGAGTCTGAGATGCCCAAGGAAGGAACTAAGGATTGTACCTGGTTTGACTGGGTATCTAGTGGGTGGGTTCTGGGGTGGGTGAGGCACGGAAAGTCACACTGAGGAGTTGCTTCTCTAAGGTAGGGTTTACAAGGCCCTTTGCAGGTAAAGGTGAGGTCTAGCGACCCGTGTCTGCAGGTTGAGATCTCAGAGGCTCCAATCAGGCACTGTTTGGCATTGCTGGGCTCTCTCTTGACATCTGAGCACCTGGTCTCGGCCAAGGTCAGTAGCCTGGAATCTGTCCATCTGAGGGTGGACAGATTGTATCTAGAAGGGTACTGGTCTTGCAGGATCCTTGGCTTGAATTGAAAAGTCAAGTTATGGCCTGGCGCGGTGGCTCATGCCTGTAATCCCAGCACTCTGGGAGGCCGAAGTGAGTGGATCCCTTGAACTCAGGAATTCAAGACTGGACTGAGGAAGAGAGAGACCCGTTTCTACTAAAAATAGAAAACTAGCCCCATGGCAGGTGCCTGTAGTCCCAGCTACTCAAGACAAGAGGATGGCTTAAGCCCAGGAGTTTGAGGTTTGCTGTGAGCTATAAAGACACCATGGCACTGGACCCAGGATGACAGAGTGAGATGCTGTCTCAAAAAAAAAAGAAAGAAAAGTCAAGTCCCTCCAGTCGTTTCTTTGGGGCTTAACTCTCTCCCTCTTAAGAAAGGCTACTCTTGGCTTGGCGCCTGTGGCTTAAGAGGGTAAGGTGCCAGCCACATACACTTGAGCTGGCGGGTTCGAATCCAGCCCGGCCTGGCAAGCAACAATGATGGCTGCAACCAAAAAATGGCCGAGTGTGGTGGGGGCGCCTGTAGTCCCAGCTACCTGGGAAGTGGAGGCGGGAGAATAGCTTGAACCCAGGAGTTGGAGGTTGCCGTGAGCTGTGATGCCATGGCACTCTACTCAGGGCAACAGCTTGAGGCTCTGTCTCATTAAAAGAAAAAGAAAAAAAAAAGGCTGCTCTTGCCATGGGGCCTTTGCACATACTCTTCTGACTGCCGGAATGCTGCTCCCTCAGCAGTTCTCTGGGTAATGCCTGTTCACTCTTCAGATCTAGCTTAAGTACCCCTCGGATTTCTTTTATGGTCTCAGCACCCTTTTTCCTTTCTCCTGAGCACTGCTTTCCCAGTTTCATGTTTATTGGCCTGATCAATTATTTCATTTACACCACCCCACTTGACTGTTTCCATTGCCTCTGGCAGGTGCTCAGTAGATAGCTGTTAGATACGGTAGGGAGTCTGCAAGTTAGCATCAGAAGGCACAATGTGAGTGGTGGGCCTAGATGTGTCTTGAGGCTGAGGCTGAGGAGATCAGTCAAGTCCAAACATGGGCCACCATCAGTGTCCTGGGAGATGGGGTGGGGTGCTGGGTCTGTCACTTGAGGGGTCATCACATGACTAAGGTATGAGGCTTGGGGTCTGTCAGCATCCAAAGAGGCAGAACTAAGCGCAGGTAAGAATTGCTGGGTCTTTCATAGTCCAACAAATAGTGTCTGTGACAGGTATTGTGAAGCTCTGGGCCTCAGTCTGAGGAAGTGGGACCTGGTACAGATACAGGCCCTGGTCTGTTTTCAAGGAGATGGGCTGGCACAGAGAACGAAGTTGTGGGTCTCTGAGTGTATGAGAAGGCCAGACCAAGGCCAGCGAGGATGTGCTAAGTCTGTCTTGTGTTGGAGCAGGTAGGCCCAGACACAGGTAAGAAGTGCTTGGTCTTTCACTGTCCAAGGAAGTGTGCCTGAGTCTGGATATGAGATGTTGGGCTGGGAAGTCTGAAAAGGCAGGGCCCTGGAACAGGTATGAGGCCCTGGGTCTGCCAGTGTCTGAGGAGGGGGGCAAGCCACAAGTATGAGGTTCTGGATCTTTCCATGTCTGAGGAGGAGGGCAAGGCACAAGTATGAGGTTCTGGATCTTTCCAAGTCTGAGGAGGTGGGCAAGACACAGGTAGGAGGTTCTGGATCTTTGCATGTCTGCGGAGGTGGGCAAAGCCTAGGTATAAGGTTCTGGATCTTTCCATGTCTAAGGAGGTGAGCAAGGCCCAGGTATGAGGTTCTGGGTCTGTCAGTGTCTGGGGAGAGGGCAAGGCACAGGTATGAGGTTCTGGATCTTTCCTTATCTGAGGAGGTGGGCAAGGCACAAGTATGAGGTTCTGGATCTTTCCATGTCTAAGGAGGTGAGCAAGGCACAGGTAGGTTCTGAGACTTTCCACGTATGAGGAGGTAGGCAAGATATAGCTGTGAGGTTCTGGATCTTTCCATGTCTAAGGAGGTGGGCAAGGCGCAGGTATGAGGTTCTGAGTCTGCCAGTGTCTGAGGAGAGGGCAAGGCACAGATATGAGGTTCTGGATCTTTCCATGTCTGAGGAGGTGGGCAAAGCCCAGATATGAGGTTCTGCGTCTATCAGTGTCTGAGAAGGAGGCAAGGCCCAAGTATGAGGTTCTGGATCTTTCCATGTCTGAGGAGGTGAACAAGGCGCAGGTATGAGGTTCTGGGTCTGCCAGTGTCTGAGGAAGTGGGTAAGGCACAGGTATCAGGTTCTGGATCTTTCCATGTCTGAGGAGAAGGCAAGGCACAGGTATGAGGTTCTGGATCTTTCCATGTCTGAGGAGGTGAGCAAGGCATAGGTATGAGGTTCTGAGTCTGCCAGTATCTGAGGAAGTAGGCAAGATATAGCTGTGATGTTCTGGATCTTTCCATGTCTGAGGAGGTCGGCAAGGCACAGTTGTGAAGTTTTGGATCTTTCCATGTCTGAGGAGGTGGGCAAGGCATAGGTATGAGGTTCTGGATCATTCCTTATCTGAGGAGATGAGCAAGGCACAGGTATGAGGTTTTGAGTCTTTCCATGTCTGAGGAGGTAGGCAAGATATAGCTGTGAAGTTCTGGATCTTTCCATGTCTGAGGAGGTGGGCAAGGCCCAGGTATGAGGTTCTGGATCTTTCCATGTCTGAGGAAGTGAGCAAGGCGCAGGTATGAGGTTCTGGGTCTGCCAGTGTCTGAGGAAGTGGGTAAGGCACAGGTATGAGGTTCTGGATCTTTCCATGTCTGAGAAGGTCGGCAAGGCCCAGGTATGCGGTTCTGAGACTGCCAGTGTCTGAGAAGAAGGCAAGACACAGGTATGAGGTTCTGGATCTTTCCTTGTCTGAGGAGGTGAGCAAGGCACAGGTATGAGGTTCTGGGTCTGCCAGTGTCTGAGGAGAAGGCAAGGCACAGGTATCAGGTTCTGGATCTTTCCATGTCTGAGAAGGTGAGCAAGGCACAGGTGTGAGGTTCTGAGTCTTTCCATATCTGAGGAGGTAGGCAAGATATAGCTGTGAGATTCTGGATCTTTCCATGTCTGAGGAGGTGGGCAAAATGCAGGTATGAGGTTCTGAGTCTGCCAGTGTCTGAGGAGAGGGCAAGGCACAGGTATGAAGTTCTGGATCTTTCCATGTCAGAGGAGGTAAGCAAGGCCCAGGTATGAGGTTCTGAGTCTGCCAGTGTCTGAGGAGGGGGTAAAGCACAGGTATGAGGTTCTGGATCTTTCCATGTCTGAGGTCGGCAAGGCCCAGGTATGAGGTTCTGGGTCTGCCAGTGTCCGAGGAAGTGGGTAAGGCACAGGTATCAGGTTCTGGATCTTTCCATGTCTGAGGAGGTGGGCAAGGCCCAGGTATGAGGTTCTGGATCTTTCCATGTCTGAGGAGGTGGGCAAGGCCAGGTATGAGGTTTTCGATTCTTCCATGTCTGAGGAGGTTGGCAAGGCCTAGGTATGAAGTTCTGAGTCTCCCAGTGTCAGAGGAGGGAGCAAGGCCCAGGTATGAGGTTCTGGATTTTTCCATGTCTGAGGAGGTGGGCAAGGCCCAGGTATGAGGTTCTGGATCTTTCCATGTCTGAGGAGGTCGGCAAGGCCCAGGTTTGAAGTTCTAGGGTCTGCCAGTATCTTAAGAGGTAGGCAAGATGTAGCTGTGAGGTTCTGGATCTTTCCATGTCTGAGGAAGTCGGCAAGGCCCAGGTATGAGGTTCTGGATCTTTCCATGTCTGAGGAGGTGAGCAAGGCCCAGGTATGGGGTTCTGAGTCTGCCAGTGTCTGAGGAGAAGGCAAGGCACAGGTATGAGGTTCCGGATCTTTACATGTCTGAGGAGGTTAGCAAGGCTCAGGTATGGGGTTCTGAGTCTGCCACTGTCTGAGGAGAGGGCAAGGCACAGGTATGAGGTTCTGGATCTTTCCATGTCTGAGGAGGTGAGCATGGCTCAGGTATGGGGTTCTGAGTTTGCCACTGTCTGAGGAGAGGGCAAGGCACAGGTATGAGATTCTGGATCTTTCCATGTCTGAGGAGGTGAGCAGGCCCAGGTATGATGTTCTGAGTCTGCCAGTGTCTGAGGAGAGGGCAAGGCACAGGTATGAGGTTCTGGATCTTTCCGTGTCTGAGGAGGTGAGCAAGGCCCAGGTATGAGGTTCTGAGTCTGCCAGTGTCTGAGGAGAGGGCAAGGCACAGGTATGAGGTTCTGGGTCTTTCCATGTCTGAGGAGGTCGGTAAGGCCCAGGTATGAGGTTCTGAGTCTGCCACTGTCTGAGGAGAGGGCAAGGCCCAGGTATGAGGTTCTGGATCTTTCCATGTCTGAGGAGGTGAGCAAGGCCTGGGTATGAGGTTCTGAGTCTGCCAGTGTCTGAGGAAAGGGCAAGGCACAGGTATGAGGTTCTGGATCTTTCCATGTCTGAGGAGGTGGGCAAGGCCCAGGTATGAGGTTCTGAGTCTGCCAGTGTCTGAGGAGAGGGCAAGGCCCAGGTATGAGGTTCTGGATCTTTCCATGTCTAAGGAGGTGGGCAAGGCGCAGGTATGAGGTTCTGGATCTTTCCATGTCTGAGGAGGTGAGCAAGGCACAGGTGTGGAATTCAGGGTCTGCCAGAGTCTGAGGAGGTGCACCGCGAGATATGAGGTTTTGGATCTTCCCGTGTTTGAGGTCGGCAAGGCTCAGGTATGAGGTTCTGAGTCTGCCAGTGTTTGAAGAGGTGGGGAAGGCATAGGTATCAGGTTCCAGGTCTGTCTGTGTCTCAGGAAGTGGACATTGAACAGGTTCTGGATCTTTCCATATCTGAGGAGGTGGGTAAGGCCCAAGTGTGAGGTTCTGGGTCTGTCTGTCTCAGAAAGTGGATAGGGGACAGGTTCTGCTTCTTTCCATATCTGAGGATGTGGGTAAGGCACAGGTATGAGGTTCTGGGTCTGCTAATATCTGAGGAGGTAGGCAAGGCACAGTTGTGAAGTTCTGGATCTTTCCATGTCTGAGGAGGTGGGCAGGATATGAAGTTCTGGATCTTTCCATGTCTGAGGTGAGCAAGGCACAGGTATGAGGTTCTGGATCTTCCACATCTGAGGAGGTGGGCAAGGCCAAGGTATGAGGTTCTGAGTCTGCCTGTGTGTGAGGAGGTGGGCAAAGAACAGGTATGAAGTTCTGGATCTTTCCATGTTTGAAGAGGTGGGCAAGGTACAAGTAGGAGATTCTGGATCTTTCCCTATCTGAGGAGGGGGACAAGGCACAGTTACATGGTTCTGGATCTTTCCATGTTTGAGGAGGTCAACAAGGCACAGGTATGAGGTTTGGGTTTGCCAGCGTCTGAGGAGGTCGGCAAGGCTCAGGTATGAGGTTCTGGGTCTGCTAGTGTTTGAGAACATGTGGAAGGCACAGGTATGAGCTTTGGGGTCTGCCTGTGTCTCAGGGAGTGGGCAAGGCATAGGTATGAGGTTCTGGATCTTTCCATATAGGAGGAGGTGTGCAAGGCCCAAGTATGAGATTCTGGGTCTTTCTATGTCTTAGAAGGTGGGCAAGGAACAGTTCCGAGGTTCTGAATCTTTTCGTGTTTGAAGAGGTCAGCAAGGCATAGGTTGGAGGTTCTGGGTCTGCCAGTGTTTGAGAACGTGAGAAAGGCACAGGTATGAGGTTTAGGGTCTGCCTGTGTCTCAGGAAGTGGTCAAGACCCAGGTATGAGGGTGGCGCCTGTGGCTCAAAGGAATAGGGCGCTGGCCCCATTTGCCAGAGGTGGCGGCTTCAAATCCAGCCCTGGCCGAAAACTGCAAAAAAAAAAAGACCCAGGTATGAGGTTCTGGATCTTTCCATGTCTGAGGGGAGCAAGGCATAGGTATGAAGTTCTGGATCTTTCCATGTCTGAGGAGGTGGGCAAAGGACAGGTGTGGGCTTCTGGATTTGTCAGTGTCTGAGGAGGTGGGCCAGGTACAGGTATGAAGTTCTGGAACCTTCCTTGTCACAGGTGTGATGTTCTATATCTTTCCATTTCTGAGAAGGTAGGCAAGGCACAGATATCAGGTTCTGGGTCTGCCAGTGTCCGAGGAGGTGGGCAGAGCACAGGTATGAGTTTCTGGGTCTGCCAGTGTCTGAGGAGGTAGGTAAAGTACAGGCATGAGGTTCTGGATCTTTCCATGTCTGAGGAGGTGGGCAAGACACAGGTATGAGGTTCTAGATCTTTCTATATAGGAGGAGGTGGGCAAGGTGCAGGTATGAGGTTCTGAGTCTGCCAGTGTCTCAGGAGGTGGGCAAGGCCCAGGTATGAGGTTCTAGATCTTTCCATGTCTGAGGAGGTGGGCAAGGCCCAGGTATGAGGTTCTGAGTCTGCCAGTGTCTCAGGAGGTGGGCAAGGAACAGGTATGAGGTTCTGAGTCTGCCAGTGTCTCAGGAGGTGGGCAAGGAACAGGTATGAGGTTCTGGATCTTTCCACGTCTGAGACTGTAGATAAGACACAGGTATGAGCCCGGGCCTGCCAGTGTCTGAGGAGATAGCCACTGACTTGTCAGGGAAGACCGTGGTAAGGTGTTCGGTGAGGCTTTGGGCTCTGATCTGTGCCCTGTTTAGTCTGCCCTGTTGGGCAGGCCTAAGCGTTGCCAGTGCTTTGCCTGCTGTCTTCTTTGCAGAGGTGGGTTGGGCCCAGTTTCTCGGAGCTGCAGCACCTGAGGAAGGGCAGTGCTCTTTGAAGACAAGTTCTCTGGCAGGAGGGAGGGGGGCGGGTGTCCTGGCTTCCCCTCAGCACCTTTTTCTGTCTCTCCTAGTGGGTAGGAGGACGCTACTCCCTCTGGTCAGCCATCGGACTCTCCATTGCCCTGCACGTGGGTGAGTGTGACTGTGTTCCTTGCAGCCTCCATGGGAGATGATGTTGCAGCCTAAGGCCAAGGGTGGGGGGCTCATGTCCCTGAACACTGTGCTGTCCCCACAGGCTGCTGACCTCTCCATCCTTGGCTGGGACATTATTCTTTCTTTCTTTTTTTTTTCTTTTTTTTTGGAACAGAGACTCAATCTGGTGCCCTAGGTAGAGTGCTATGGCATCATCATAGGTCATGGCCACCTCAAACTCTTGGGTTCGAGCAATTTACCTGCCCTGGCCTCCCAGAATGCTGGGATACACGTGTGAGCCACCATGCCTGGCCAGCGGGAATATGTCTTTCAGGCCCAACCCACCGGTCTGGGTTTTCTCTTAGGGTTTCAAGCTGACCCTTCTCTCTTCCCCTCACACGTGCAATCCTATTTGTTTCCCATTCTGGGCAGAGCTAGGTTCCTGTGTTCAGAGCCAACTCTTGACGAGAAGCTTTTGGTAGGCCCTAGGGCGCCAGCGTGAGACTCTGTCCTTGTGCTCAGATCTAACTCTGGTGAGGGCTTTCAGCAGGCGGGTTTCTTCTGGCTCCTGGCTGTCCATCCAACCTCTCCTGGCTCCAGAAGAAGCTGTGCACACTGCCTGGAGGACACGGTGTGGCTGTTTCTGTTGACTCTGCTTTTGTGTCACAGGTTTTGACAACTTCCAGCAGCTGCTCTCTGGGGCTCACTGGATGGTGAGTACTGAGACTCCTGTTCTCTGCCAGTGCCGTCCCTTCTGCACCCTTTCTCCCTACTGGCACTCCCTCTCCAGGCCACTGCTCAGCTCCCACCTCCCCTGCTCCTGTTTCAGGACCAGCACTTCCGCACGACACCTCTGGAGAAGAATGCCCCCGTGTTGCTGGCCCTGCTGGGTGTCTGGTACATCAACTGCTTTGGGTGTGAGACCCATGCCATGCTGCCCTATGACCAGTACCTGCACCGCTTTGCTGCTTACTTCCAGCAGGTACCAGTTGCCCCAATAGACTTTGGAGTCAGCAGGGCCTGTGGGCGGCCTGGGAGGTCTAGGAGCTCTTCTCCTGTTGCCCTTGAGCATGGCCAAGGCCCACCTCTGTTCCCTATCTCATGTCGAATCTTTATAGTCAGGGTCTGTTCCTTCTGAGTGTGGACTGAGTTGACCACCATGGGTTGGGGCATGACTGACTGAGGGTCTGTGTCTCAGCTGGGTCCATTTCTTTCTTGGACGTCATTCTGCGTGCCTGCCACAGGGTGGGGTTGTGAGCATGGACCCCCTTGTAGCCCTCAATACCTTTGTCCCTTCAGAAAAGCAAGTCTGCATCCAGTCTGTCTTGCCTGTTTAGGGGACACAGCCCTCAGCCTCCCTGGAGTCTCCAGAGACCCCAAGACTGAGCAGCCCTTCTACTTAATAAGATTCTATTCCTGGCTCAGCGCCCATAGCACAATGGTTATGGCACCAGCCACATGCACCGAAGCTTGCGGGTTTGAGCCCAGCCTGGTCCAGCTGAACAACAATGACAACTGCAACAAAAAAATAGTCGGGCATTGTGGCAGGCGCCTGTAGTCCCAGCTACTTGGGAGGCTGAAGCAAGAGACAAGAGAATCGCTTAAGCCCAAGAGTTTGAGGTTGCTGTGAGCTGTACTGCTACAGCATTCTACCAAGGGCGACATAGTGAGACTCTGTCTCAAAAAAAAAAAAAAGAAAAAGATTCTATTCCTGAAAGCCCATTCACATCTCTCCCTGCTTTTGTTTACCACAAACCTAGTCCCTGCCCTGCAGACCCTGAGCTCCTTTGGGCAGGTCTGAGAGACTTGCATCAACCCCGGGGAGGTTGGAGTGAATTCTGTGGGTGAAGGAGGACTTAGGGAGCCTTGGTCCCTTGAAGAGCAGCTGCCTTGAAGAGTTACCATCACCAGGGTGTAGATGGGTACCCAATTCCTAATGTCCAGTTGAAGTGACAGCCCTCAAAGCTGTACACGCGGGACCTCAGCTTGCCCTTCCCTTAAGAAATGAGTTGAAGGGCAGCGCTTGCGGCTCAAGGAGTAAGGGTACCAGCCCCATATACCAGGGGTGGCAGGTTCAAGCCCAGCCCCGGCCAAAACTGCAAACAAAAAAAAAAGACATGAGTTGAAGATTTTGTGAGTAATTTTGTTTTTAGGGAGGGCCTCACCTGACCTCCAGTTCCCCCTTTTCCTGGTTATAGGTCTTTCCTGTGTGTATTCTAATTCAGAAATCTGGGAAGGCTGCATCCCCATGGTGCAGGTCCCCCTCGTGGGCAGGGCACACCAGGTGTGCCTGGGGGATCTGAGGCATGACTTGGGCACAGTCCGTACAGGTCTTGTAGATAGAGGGCTACATTTCTGTCCCCATTCAAGGGCGACATGGAGTCCAACGGGAAGTACATCACCAAGTCCGGCATCCGAGTGGACCACCAGACGGGCCCCATTGTGTGGGGGGAGCCAGGGACCAATGGCCAGCATGCCTTCTACCAGCTCATCCATCAAGGTAGGGCCCATCTGGCCTGGGCAGGAGTGGCCTGGGAGGGGAAGGATCTGCCAGCAGGGACTTCTTGCCTAAGTCAGTCCTCTCCTCGAAGCCACAGGGATAGATCCCTTTGACTGGGGTCACGTGGGTGACCACAGTGCCCTTCACAGGCACCAAGATGATACCCTGTGACTTTCTCGTTCCGGTCCAGACCCAGCACCCAATACGGAAGGGTTTGCATCACAAGGTAAGAGCCCCCACCTGGACCCTTCTCCCATTTTCCTAGGCTTAATTTACACCCAGACCCCCCAAGCTCTGGTCTGCAGTTACATTTGTTTCCTATCCTGTCATAACAAATCACTACAACAGTGATCTAAGACAACCCCTGAGCCAGGAGTGATGCTCACACCTGTAATCCCAGCACTCTGGGAGGCCGCTGCAGGTAGATTGCCTGAGCTCACAGGTTTGAGACCAGCCTGAGTAAGAGCAAGACCTCGTCTCTAGAAATGGCCGGGCATTGTGGTGGGCTCCTTTTAGTCCCAGGTACTCAGGAAGCTGAGGCAAGAGGATCACTTCAGCCCAAGAGTTGGAGGTTGCTGTGAGCTGTGACGCCACAGCACTCTACCAAGGGTGACAAAGTGAGAGTCTGTCTCCAAAGAAAAACAAAACACCCATTTGTTATCTCAGGGTTTCTATAGGTCAAAAGTCTAGCAGGCTCTACTGTGCGCTTAGAGTCTTAGAGGCTGAAATCAAGATGCTGGCAGGACTGTGTTCCTTTCTGGAGACTTCAGTGTGGTGTTTTTTTGACCTTTTTTATTTCATGGCACACTTGAACCTATAGTTAAATTTCTGCAACACACTTAAATTATGTTGATCAAAAAAAGGTAAAAAAAAAATATATATACTGGGCAGCGCCTGTGGCTCAGTGGGTAGGGCGCCAGCCCCATGTACTGAGGGTGGCGGGTTCAAACCCAGCCCTGGCCAAATTGCAACAAAAAAATAGCCAGGCATTGTGGCAGGCATCTGTAGTCCAGCTACTTGGGAGGCTGAGGCAAGAGAATCGCCTAAGCCCAGGAGTTGGAGGTTGCTGTGAACTGTGTGATGCCACGGCACACTATTGAGGGTGATAAAGTGAGACTCTGTCTCTACCAAAAAAAAAAAAAATAATAATAATATATATATATATATGTATATGTATGTATGTATGTATACATATTTACCGTGCTTTGAACTTCTTTCAAAAATAATTTTTTGGGCTTGGCGCCTGTGGCTGAACGGGCTAAGGCGCCAGCCACGTACACCTGAGCTGGTGCGTTCGAATCCAGCCCGGCCCACCAAACAACAATGATAGCTACAACCAAAAAATGGCCGGGCGTTGTGGCGGGTGCCTATAGTCCCAGCTACTTGGGAGGCGGAGGCTGGAGACTCGCTTGAGCCCAGGAATTGGAGGTTGCTGTGAGCTGTGATGTCACAGCACTCTATCCAGGGTGACAGCTTGAGACTCTGTGTCCAAAAAAATAATAATAATTTTTTGGAGGAATAGAGTCCCACTATGTTGCCCTCAGTAGAGTGCTGTGACTTCATAGCTCACGGCAACCTCAAACTCTTTGGCCTCAAGTGATTCTCTTGCCTCAGTCTCCTGAGTAGCTGGGACGACAGGCACCCGCCACAATGCCCGGCTAGTTTTTTTAGAGATGGGGTCTGGTTCTTTTTCAGGCTGGTGTTGAATTCCTGAGCTCAAGCAGTCCACCCTCCTCAGCCTCCCAGAGTGCTGGGATTACAGGCATGACCCACCACACCCAACCAGATTGAACCTTTGTCAAGCTTTGATTTCTCTCCTGCCACTTCTGTGGTATTTCTCTGACTGCCCTGCCTTCTTCTTCTACTTTCCTCGGCTACTTTTTTTTTTTTTGTAGAGACAGAGTCTCACTTTATCGCCCTTGGTAGAGTGCCGTGGCGTCACACAGCTCATAGCAACCTCCAGCTCTTGGGCTTGGGCGATTCTCTTGCCTCAGCCTCCCGAGTAGCTGGGACTACAGGCACCCGCCACAATGCCCAGCTATTCCTTGGCTACTTTTAATGGCCCATGGGATTAGATCGTGCTCACTGGGTAGTATCCCTTTTGTAAAGCTGATAACTTTAATTCTACATGTGAAGCTTTGTGTGTGTGTGTAACATACATACGCATAACAGCAGGAGCAAAGATCATGGAGCCAAGACCTTGCCTGTCCTACCAGCACATAGGAAAACTGCAGCTTACAACCTGACTAAGTCCTCGAAGAGAATTTATTGTGCCTAGTTTTGGATGCACAGACAGCATAGGATTACTGTGGCACAAGCATTGGAGTCAGTGACCTGGGAATGAATTCTGACTCTTCCCCTCTATAATTCTGTGATCTACCCCTGTTGAGTTGAGGAAAGTGAGGCTCAAATAGAATAGAGAGATGATGCCTGACCCCCTCAGGATCTTGTATAATTATTAGCAGAACCCCTGGCAAGTAGTATGTAGTCCTTAAAAGTAGTTAGCATTGTGGCTGCACGCAGTAATCCACAGCACTGTAATCTCTGCACTCTGGGAGTCCAAAGCGGTAGAACACTTGAGTTCACGAGTTTGAGACCAGCCTGAGCCAGAGCGAGACCCCGTCTGTAACAAATATCCGGCCATTGTGATAGGTACCTGTAGTCCCAGCTACTTGGGAGGCTGAGGCAAGAGGATCTCATAAGCCCAAGAGTTTGAGGTTGCTGTGAGCTATGACACCATAGCATTCTACTGGGGGGCAAGAAAGTGAGGCTGGGGGCGGTGCCTGTGGCTCATCGAGTAGGGCACCAGCCCCATAAACTGAAGGTGGCAGTTTTAAACCCGGCCTCGGCAGAACTGCAAAACAGAAAAATAGCCGGGCATTGTGGCGGGCGCCTGTAGTCCCAGCTACTCAGGAGGCTGAGGCAAGAGAATTGCCTAAGCCCAGGAGTTGGAGGTTGCTGTGAGCTGTCTGATGCCATGGCACTCTACTGAGGGCGATAAAGTGAGACTCTGTCTCTACAAAAAGAAAAAAGAAAATGAGACTGTCAGGAGTAGGGCACCAGCCCCATATACCAGAGGTGGCAGGTTCAAACCCAGCCCCAGCCAAAAACTGTAAAAAAAAATAGGAAGTGAGACTGTCTCAAAAAAAACAAAAAGACTAGTTAGTATTGTGGCCGTGCATGGTGGCTTAAGATTATAATCCTGGAACTCTTGACACCCCAATGTGGGAGGATCACTTGAGCTCAGGATTTTGGGACTGGCCTTGGCAAGAGAGACACCTCATCTTTACTAAAAATGGACAAAATTAGCTTACCGTGGTGGTAGGTGCCTGTAGTTCCAGCTACTCTGGAGGCTGAGGCAGGAGTATTACTTGAGCCCAGGAGCTTCAGGTTGATTTGAGCTATGATCCCATTGCACTCTACCCAGGGTGATGCCAGGCCTGGTGGCTCGTGCCTATAATCCAAGCACAGTGAGAGGCTGAGACGTTTGGATTGCTTGAGCTCAGGAGTTCAAAACAAGCCTGAGCAAGAGTGAGAACCTGTCTCTACTAAAAATAGAAAAACCAGCTCAGCACCTGTAGCACAGTGGTTAAGGCACCAGCCACATAACTGAGGCTGATGGGTTTGAACCCAGCCCAGGCCAGCTACACAACAATGATAACAACTGCATCATAAAATATCCAGGCATTGTGGCAGGCACCTGTGGTCCCAGCTACTTGGGAGGCTGAGGCAAGACAATCACTTAGGCCCAGGAGTTTGAGGTTGCTGTGAGCTGTGACACCACAGTACTCTACCGAGGGCAATATAAGCTGTCTCAAAAAAATAAAAAAAAATAAAAAAAAAATAAAAGAGGTGGTTCCCGTGGCTCAAAGGAGTAGGGCACTGGCCCCATATGCCGGAGGTGGTGAGTTCAAACCCAGCCCCAGCCAAAAACTGCAAAAAAGAAAGAAAGAAAGAAAAGAAAACCCAGTTGGGCATTGTGGCAGGTACCTGAAGTCCCAGCTACCCAGGAGGCTGAGGCAAGAGGATTGCTTGAGTCCAAGAATTTGAGGTTGTGAGCTATGATGACACCATGGTATTCTACCTAATGTGACAGATTGATACTCCGTCTCTTAAAAACAGAAAGAAAAGAAGAGTGGCGCCTATGGTTCAAGGAGTAGGGCATTAGCCCCATATACCAGAAGTGGTGGGTTTAAACTGGCCCTGGCCAGAAAAAAAAGAGAGAGAGAGATGGCTCGGCGCCTGTGGCTCAAGTGGCTAAGTCGCCAGCCATATACACTTGAGCTGGCTGATTTGAATTCAGCCCGGGCCCGCCAAAGAACAATGACGGCTGCAATCAAAAAAAAGCCGGGCGTTGTGGCAGGAGTCTGTAATCTCAGCTACTTGGGAGGTGGAGGCAGGAGAATTGCTTGAGCCCAGGAGTTGGAGGTTGCTGTGAGCTGTGATGCCACGGCAATCTACCCAGGGTGACAGCTTGAGGCTCTGTCTCAAAAAAAAAAAAAAAGGAGAGAGATTGGCTTGGCTCCTGTAGCTCAAGTGGCTAGGGCACCAGCCACATACACTGGAGCTGACGGGTTCGAATCCAGCCCAGGCCTGCCAAACAACGACAACTACAATCAAAGAATAGCCGGGCGTTGTGGCGGGCGCCTGTAGTCCCAACTACTTGGCAGGCTGAGGCAAGAAACTTGCTTAAGCCCAAGAGTTGGAGGTTGCTGTGAGCTGTGACACTACAGCACTCTACCAAGGGTTGAATGAGCAGCTTGAGACTCTGTCTCCAAAAAGAAAAAAAAGACTTGGTGGCACCTGTGGCTCAAAGGAGTAGGGCACCGGCTCCATATACCAGAGGTGGTGGGTTCAAACCCAGCCATAGCAAAAAGAAAGAAAAGAACAAAATAAAAAGGCATTGTTGTCCTGATCCCCGTCCACCCATCCTCCATCTGAGCTGTATAGTAAGTGAACCTGGGTGGGACTAACTCCAGCTAACGGCCAGGTGGTCTTGCCACTCTGTCTGAAGCTCAGACTGTTTTTAATCAGAACTGATATGTCTCTTGCCAGATCCTCCTGTCCAATTTCTTGGCCCAGACAGAGGCCTTGATGAAGGGGAAGTCTACAGATGAGGCCCGGAAGGAGCTCCTCGCCGCAGGAAATAATCCAGAGGACTTGGAGAAGCTGTTGCCACACAAGGTCAGTGCTTCTCCTGAAGTTGGCTTTGGGGCAGAATGCTGGAAGAAGGCTGAAGCTGTGGCACCAAGGCAGGGACACGCTGGTGGCCTGCCTGGCTGGTCCTACACAGTGGGGGAGAGTCTGTCCTCATAATCTGCACGCCCCACTCTCTGAGGCACAATGTGCAGTCTCCTAGGGGTTTGGGGATCAGGACTGACTTGGGGGCATTCCTTGGTGTTTTCTGAAGGTCTTTGAAGGAAATCGCCCAACCAACTCTATCGTGTTCACGAAGCTCACACCATTCATGCTTGGAGCCTTGATCGGTGAGTCAGGAGGGGAAGGCATTGGCTTGGCTTGGGTTAGACTGGGCTGGCAGAGCCCTGATGTGTGCTGTCTGCTCCCTCTGCAGCCATGTATGAGCACAAGATCTTCATTCAGGGCATCATCTGGGACATCAACAGCTTTGACCAGTGGGGGTGAGTTGCTGGCCCAGAAGAGGGTGGCGGAAGCGTTTGGTTTGGCACAGGGACTTCACTAGTGATGTTGGAACCTTCCTCAAGTCATTTTTCCTTGCCCCATGGCAGAGTGGAGCTGGGAAAGCAGCTGGCTAAGAAGATCGAGCCTGAACTCGATGGCAACACTCCAGTGACCTCGCATGATTCTTCCACCAATGGGCTGATCAACTTCATCAAACGGGAGCGCGAGGCCATAATCTAACACGCTCATCTCAGCTGCAGCCCCTGTGGCAACCACTGCCTCTCGTCTGTCCTCTCCAGAGTCTGCTTTGCATGGTCCTGCCCCTCCTTCCCCAGAGCACCCTCTGCTCGAGGGCTTGGACCACTAGCTGTTTGGGAGATGCTGATCTGGAATTGTCACCTCAACCCGCCCCATGTCCATCCACTGTCTCCCTGGATTACAACTGGCTGACATGCCTCAGTGCAGCTGATCCTTCTGACCCATGTTCATATCCTAGGTAGAAAAATAAAGATGCCACAAAGGAGGTTGTAAACTCAGCTTCTTATTTTTTCCTGAGATGGCGCTTTGGGTAGCAGTTGGGGTGCACAGTAGGAGTCAAGCTGTGCCTTGTTTGATGGTTGGCTATAAGGGGTGAGCAGGTCTAGAGTAGAGAATGGTCCTTGAGAAGAGAGTGGGTGAGGTGAGGCCCAATTAAAGACAGGATGGGATGGGTGGTGCCTGTGGTTTAGTGAGTGGGTTGCTGGCCCCACGTACCAAGTGGGGGCGGGTTCAAACCCCGCCCAGGCCAAATCGCAACAGCAACAAAAAAGAATGGTTGGGCATTGTGGTGGGTGCCTGTAGTCCCGGCTACTCTGAAGGCTGAGGCAGGAGAATCGCCTGAGCCCAAGAGCTGGAGGTTGCTGTGAGCTCTGATGCCACATCACTCTACTGAGGGTGACAAAGTGGGACTCTGTCTCAAAAAAAAAAAAAGACAGGATGGGGATCTGACCTACATAATCAAACCCTAAGACCTTCCACTCCTCACCTCTGTGCCTGGAGAAATCATACCCTGCTGTGCTTTTAAAAACTGCACTGAGACTATATCTGGGATGCATCCACCCAACGTCAAAGGTGGCTACCATCTCCTCAGGTAATTCTTCCCTTTTATAAGGTGGACATAGAAAACAAGATTTTTTAACAAATTGCCTTTTTATCGTCTACTCAAGATATTAATTTTTTTTGCCAATTCAGCAGAAAATGAATTTTATTTGAAGAGTTGATGAGCAGGCTAAGAGGCTGGACTTGCACCTACACCCTATACCGTGATACAAAACCAACTGGGCTGGGAAAGGTCTGTCTGCAGCCCTGTCATCCCCTCATCCTTTCCTGGGTCACCCGCTTCTGAGTTTTATTCTGACTTGGTCACGTGTCTTCCTCAAGACAAGGACAGCCAGCACTAGTATTTTCGGTTCCTCTAAGGAGAATGCCAACTCCACCTAGAAGACTCAAAGTGACCACACAGATGCAAATGTCCATTAAAAACAATACTAAGAGGCCGGGCGAGGTGGTTCACACCTGTAAGACCAGCACTCTGAGAGGCCAAGGCAGGAGGATTGCCTTAGCTCAGGAGTTGGAGAACAGCCTGAAAAAAGAGACTCTGTCTCTACTAAAAATATAAAAACTAGCTGGGAATCATGGCGGGCACCTGTAGTCCCAGCTACTCGGGAGGCTGAGATGATTACTTGAGCCCAAGATTTTGAGGTTGCAGCGAGCTTTGATGACACCGCCCTACTCTACCCAGAACAACAGAGTGAGACTCTGTCTCACAAAATAAATACAAAATAAATGAACAAAACCTAAGAAATTATTGGCACTTTTTTTTTGAGACAGAATTTCACTTTGTCACCCTCGGTAGAGTGCTGTAGCATCACTGCTCACAGCAACCTCAAACTCTTGGGCTTAAGCGATTCTCTTGCCTCAGCCTCCCAAGTAGCTGGGACTACATATAGGCTCCGGATACAACGCCCGGCTATTTTTAGAGACAGGGTCTCAGGCAGCGCCTGTGGCTCAGTGAGTAGGGCGCCGGCCCCATACACTGAGGCCGGTGGGTTTGAACCCAACCCTGGCCAAATTGCAACAAAAAATAGCCAGGAGTTGTGGTGGGTGTCTGTAGTCCCAGCTACCTGGGAGGCTGAGGCAAGAGAATTGCCTAAGCCCAAGAGCTGGAGGTTGCTGTGAGTTGTGACGCCACAGCCCTCTAATGAGGGCAACAAAGGGAGACTCTTGTCTTTTAAAAAAAAAAAAAAAAATAGAGATGGCGTCTCACTCTTGGTCAGGCTGGTCCCGAACCTGTGAGCTGAAACAATCTACCTGCCTTAGTCTCGCAGAGTGCTGGGATTGCAGGCATGAGCCACTGTGCCTGGCCTTATTGGCACTTTTCATGGTTCTGTTGGTGAAGTGATTTTTTTGTTTGTTTTTGGCGGGAACATTTTTGGTTTATTTTTTTGTTTTTGTTCCAAAAGTGAACGCCTATTTTCCCGACTTTTGTAGAGGGGACAGGAAGGCGTTGTTCAGCCAACCAGCTGTGTTATGGCTCCTGTTGATCCACAGCCTTTCTCAGTGGATGGAAAGCAGAGTCCTTATCCTGTGAGAGATACCTGTCTATCACAAAGGAGCCAGCACAAAAATGTCTATAGCAAGAGGACAGCGGAGACCTTTGAGACTAACTTGGCTTCATGGGAAGGATGTCTTGGTAGTGGAACCACTGTGCTTTCATAGGCCGGCTACATGTCAATTGCCACATGTCCTTTGGCCCTGCCCTGTTCTGCCCCCCACACTGCCACTGTTATCACTTGCAATTGCCACTGGCCCCAGGGCTTCTATTTATAAGAATTAAAGTCTTTTTTTTGTTTTTTTTGTTTTTTTTTTGAGACAGAGCCTCAAGCTGTCACCCTGGATAGAGTGCTATGGCATCATAGCTCACAGCAACCTCCAATTCCTGGGCTCAAGCGAGTCTCCTGCCTCTGCCTCCCAAGCAGCTGGGACTGCAGGCGCCCGCCACAACGCCCAGCCATTTTTTGGTTGCAGCCATCTTTGTTGTTTGGCGGGCCCGGGCTGGATTCGAACCCGCCAGCTCAGCTGTACGTGGCTGGCGCCTTAGCCCACTGAGCCACAGGCGCCGAGCCAAGAGTTAAAGTCTTGAACGGGTAAGTCTATTTTTTTTTTTTCAAATTTTTGTTTGTTTATATTTAGGTACTTGTTTTTGTATTATTATTATTACTATTATTTGTTCTGCAGTTCGGCCAAAGCCGGGTTTGAACTTGCCACCATCGGTATATGGGGCCAGTGCCCTACTCGCTGAGCCACAGGCGCCACCCCTATTTCTTTTTTTTTTTTTTTTGAGACAGTTTCACTATGTTGCCTTTGGTAGAGTGCTGTGGCATCACAGCTCACAGCAACCTCAAATTCTTGGGCTTAAGTGATTTTCTTGCCTCATCCTCCCAAGTAGCTGGGACTACAGGTGCTCGCACAATGCCGGGCTATTTTTTTTTCTTTTTTCTTTTTGTAGAGACAGAATTTAACTTTATTGCCCTCGGTAGAGTGCTGTGGCATCACACAGCTCACAGCAACCTCCAACTCCTGGGCTTAGGCAATTCTCTTGCCTCAGCCTCCTGGCTTTTTTTTTTTTTTTTAATTTGCAAGTGTCATTGTTGTTTAGTTGACCGGGCTGGGTTTGAACCTGCCAGCTTCAGTGCATGAGGCAGGCACTGTAGCCACTGTGCTATAAGTGCTGAGCTAAGAACAGGTAAGTCTTCAGTCTGAGACTAAAGTAGCTTTCGACATCTTCATTCTGTACTTTCTTAAATGGAGATGTATCACAACTTGTTGGGATTTTTTTTTTTTTTTTTTTGAGACAGAGCCTCAAGCTGTCACCCTGGATAGAGTGCTGTGGCATCCCAGCTCACAGCAACCTCCACTTCCTGGGCTCAAGTGAGTCTCTTGCCTCTGCCTCCCAAGTAGCTGGGGCTACAGGCGCCCTCCACAACGCCCGGCCATTTTTTAGTTGCAGCCGTCATTGTTGTTTGGCGGGTCCGGGCTGGATTCGAACCCACCAGCTCAGGTGTACGTGGCTGGCGCCTTAGCCCGCTGAGCCACAGGCGCCGAGCCAACTTGTTGGGATTTCTGTGCAAGTTTGTCAGGAGGTGCAAACTATACAACAATGAATTAAATCAGATCAATACTTTACACGTGTAACATCCAGTTTTTGGTTACATTGTTCCAAGGACTAGTGCTTGTACTATCAGCAGCAAGTTTGATGTGAAATTGCCTCTGGAATTCCAGAAATGTTTGTACATTATCCCCTTTGGTAGCAACAATTAACATCTGGAAAATTTGCCTTAAATGACCAGCCTTCCTGCAATCACACCTTGATCAACAGACTAGTAATAGGTAATACTAGGAGGTAAATAAATGACTGGGGTTGGGGAGAGGCTAGTTGGGGCATGTCTTGCTATGTCCAGTAAGAATTTTGGAGTCTGGCTCAGTGCCTGTGGCTCAACGGGCTAAGGCGCCAGCCACGTACACCTGAGCTGGCGGGTTCAAATCCAGCCAAGCCCGCCAAACAACAATGACGGCTGCAACCAAAAAATGGCCGGGCGTTGTGGCGTGCGCCTGTAGTCCCAGGTACTTGGGAGGCAGAGGCGAGAGACTCGCTTGAGCCCATGAATTGGAGGTTGCTGTGAGCTGTGATACCACTGCACGCTATCCAGGGTGACAGCATGAGGCTCTGTCTCAAAAAAAAAAAAAAGAATTTTGGAGTCTAATGAAAAATAATTTGGGAAACATTAGCTAAAATAGTTACACATGTGGTGAGTTTTCCAACCTCTCTTCCTAGATCTGAGGTGTATATGAAGGTCAGACTTCAGAGCCTTTCAAAGCTGTGATGTTGGCAGAGTAATAAACCACGAGTAAAGTGGTTTCATCCTCGTCTCCACTGGAACTAGAAGCAAACATTCCAAGGCTGGTGCTTCCTCCTTTGAAGTGTAGGTTGTTGAAAACATGTTTCCTTTTCCACCCCAAGGTATGAGTCTTGAAACAGTGTTTTTGCAACAAGCTTTTTCTTTTTTTAAAGACTAGTCAAATGTAGTAGTGAGAAGGGTGTGAAAGAGTAGAACACGAACTGAACAATCAGTTGAGATAACTCACTACCTTCAGACCAGCTGTAACACTTTTTAAAAATCAGGTTTAATCTAACTTTTTCTTTCTTTCTTTTTTTTTTTTTTGTAGTTTTTGGCTGGAGCTGGGTTTGAACCTGCCACCTCTGGCATATGGGGCCGGCGCCCTACTCACTGAGCCACTGGCGTCGCTTGCTCTACTTTTCTTTAGTATGCAATTCTTGAGTGATGACAAATCTAAACAGTCATATAACCGCCACAATTCAGATATGCAGCATGTTCCTAAAACGTTCTTGACACCCTACCAGCTGAACCCAATGTCTGGCAACCATCGATCTGATTTCTTTCTCTAAACTTTTGCCTTCCAGAATATGGCTTTTTACATCTGGAATGATACTGTTGAACTTCACCCATATTGTGCTGCAGGTATTTTATAAAACGTTATTATGGAAAATCTCAAACATAAAAGTTTAATAGTGTAGAGCGCCAGCCCCATATACCGAGAGTGGCGGGTTCAAACGCAGACCCCACTAAATTGCAACAAAAAAACAGCCGGGTGTTGTGGCGGGCGCTTGTAGTCGCAGCTACTCGGGAGGCTGAGGCAGGAGAATCGCCTAAGCCCAGGAGTTGGAGGTTGCTGTGAGCTCTGACGCGACAGCACTCTACAGAGGGCGACAAAGTGAGATTCTGTCTCTAAAAAAGAACTTTCTTGTTTTTCTTTCTTTCTTTTTTTTTTTTTTTTTTTTTTGCTCATGGGAGATGACACCATTATCCCACCTAACATTTTTATTTTCAGGGAAAGCTTTCTGGCAAGACTACTTCATAGTTGATGGTATTTCCTATTGCATCGCATTAGGAAGCACTTACTGCCTGGGGCTCCGGGTTTTGGGTCCCTGCAGCTCAGCTCTGAGCTCAGGCGCCTTGGAACAAGTTTCTCCGTTCCGAGGCTGCTAATAACGGGCGGGGCGTCGTGCGGGGGTAGGCGGCGCGCGTGCGCAGAGGGGACACCTTCTCGGCTGCCGTAATTCGGGTGCCTGGTGGGCATGGCGGCGGTCCGGAAGCCAGTGCTGCTCGGGCTTCGAGACACCGCGGTGTACGGCAGCCCCACGGGGCCGAACGCCTGGACTACTAGCAAGCTGGGCGGCGTCCCGGTGAGGGTGGGCGCCGGAGGTGGGGCCGGCGGGTGCTGCCGAAGGGTGCGGAGTGCGGGAGTGGGCGAGGTTCTGGGACAGAATCGGGGTCTCAGCGCCTCCCCTCCCCGCAGGATGCTCTGCCCGGCGTAGCGGTGCCGAGGCCGGCGTGTGAACGCTGCAGGCAGCCGCTCGCCCTGGTCGTGCAGGTGCACTGCCCGCTGGAAGCCTCCCCGTATCATCGGTTACTGCACGTGTTCGCTTGCGCCTATCCCACCTGCGGCCACGGCGGGGCGCGCTGGTAGGCCGCGACCCCCGGAGCTGCTCGCAGGGCCGCCGCGAGTGGGTTGGGTGGGGCGGGGTGGGGCGGGGTCGGGTGCAGCCCTCACCACCGCGTCTGTCTTTATCCTTCAGCTGGAAGGTGTTCCGCACCCAGTGCCTGCAGGTGGGAGAGAAGGACGCGCGGGACTCTGCGGTAAGGTGGTTGTGATTTGTGTAATTTCACGGTATTTCCCAGAATATCGTTTAGGACAAACTTTTACACTGTGTTCTTTGTAGTGCCTTGGAATGCTTTTGGCTTTTACCTCTCTTGGGGACATAGTCTCACTTTGTCGCCCTGGGTTGAGTGCCATCGCATCATCACCTTGTCTGGCCTTTTACTTTTGTTGAGAACCATAACATGCTATTTTCTTAAGGTTTTGTGGGATTTTTTTTTTCTTTTACTAGGTTTTTAGGAGATGGAACCTGTAATCCTAGCACTCTAGGAGGCTGACGCTGGTGGATTGCTTGAGCTCTGTAGTTCAAGACCAGTCTGACCTAGAGGGAGATCCTATCTCTACTAAAAATAGAAAAATTAGTCTGGCGTTGAGGCGAGCACCTGTAGTCCCAGCTACAACAATGACGGCTGCAACCAAAAAATAGCCGGGCGTTGTGGCGGGCACCTGTCGTCCCAGCTACTCGGGAGGTTGAGGCAGGAGGATCGCTTGAATCTGTGAAGTTGCTGTACACTAGGCTGACTCCACAGCACTCTATTCTGGGTATCAGAGTAAGACTCTGTCTCAGAGGGAAAAAAAAAAGGAGATGGAGACTTCCTACTGCATTTCTTTTCTTTTTACTGTAAATTAACAGATTTTTTTTTTTTTTTGAGATAGAGGCTCAAGCTGTCACCCTGGATAGAGTGCTGTGGCATCACAGCTCACAGCAACCTCCAATTCCTGGGCTCAAGGGAGTCTCCTCCTCTGCCTCCCAAGTAGCTGGGACTACAGGCGCCCGCCACAACGCCTGGCCGTTTTTGGTTGCAGCTGTTGTCGTTTGGCGGGCCTGGGCTGGATTCGAACCTGTCAGCTCAGGTGTACGTGGCTGGTGCTTTAGCCCATTGAGCCACAGGCACTGAGCCAAATTAACAGTTTCTAATGTACGAAATGTACAAGATACAAAATGATGTCATGATTTATGAATACAGTATTGCATAATTAAGTCAAGCTAGTTAACATTTTCACCTCAACACAGAATTTATGAAAACATTTGAAATTTACTTAGCTATTTTGGATTGTACATTAGTCTATTGTTAACTGTACCCACCATGCTGTTCAGTAGAACAAAAACAGTAGACTGAGGTCTACAGCCCAGAATTCTATCAGACTTCTCCAAAGCAATGTTTTAGACCATTAGTTGTGCACAGTTGATGGTGTTCAGTACATGCAGAATCACATCAAACTTGCTCAGATTACATTAAAGTAGAATCACAGCAAGGTTTGGGTGTAAGAGTACATCTGGTTGTAGATTACAGAAGCATAATTACTATTCCCTTGCCTTATGTACAAAAAGGCAAAAAGACTCATGTATCTTTTTTTTCTTTTTTAAATTTTTTTCTTTCTTTTTTTTTTTTGGAGACAGAGCCTCAAGCCATCACCTTGGGTAGAGTGTTGTGGCATGACAGCTCACAGCAACCTTCAACTCCTGGGCTCAAGTGATTCTCCTGCCTCTGCCTCCCAAGTAGCTGGGACTACAGGCGCCCACCACAAGGCCCGGCTGTTTTTTTGGTTGCAGCTATCATTGTTGTTTGGCGGCCTGGGCTGGATTTGAACCCTCCAGCTCAGGTGTATGTGGCTGGCACCTTAGGCGCTTGAGCCACAGGCGCCAATTCATATTTAAAAAAATTTTTTTTTGAGACAGAGTCTCACTGTGTTGCTCTGGGTAGAGTGCCATGGCATCACAGCTCACAGCAACCTCAAACTCTTGGGCTTAAGTGATTCTCTTGTCTCAGCCTCCCAAGTAGCTGGGACTACAGGCACCTGCCACAGTGCCTGGCTTTTTTGTTGGAGTTGTCGTTGTTTAGCTGGCCCAGGCTGGGTTCCAACCTGCCAGCCTTGGTGTATGTGGCTGGCACCCTACCCACTAAGCTACGAGTGCCACCAAAACTCATTTATCTTTTACAGAATATAGTGACTCAGGCAGGAGACATCGAGATCCTCATACTGTATCCTGTTTTGTCTTCAAAGCTGCTTTCCAGAGTGCTGCACCTTGTTCCGGGGTCAGGGGCTTTGCGAAATTATTCTGGCAAGCAAAAAATAACAAAGGTGGCCTCTTGATATTTGCTACCTTATCTCACAGTACTGTTATTTGTCTTTCTGTGCCTGGCTTATTTCACTTAGCATAATTTTTTTATTTCCATCCTTGTTGCAGATGACAGAATTTCTCCTTTTTAAGGCTATAGAGTATTCCATTTTGTATATAGTTTTGTTTTTTTTTTTTTTGAGACAAGAACCTTAAGCTGTCACCTTGGGTAGAGTGTCGTGGCATCACAGCTCACAGCAACTTCCAACTCCTGGGCTCAAGCGAGTCTCCTGCCTCCACCTCTCAAGTAGCTGGGACTACAGGCGCCCGCCACAACGCCTGGCCATTTTTTGGTTGCAGCCATCATTGTTGTTTGGTGGGCCCGGGCTGGACTCGAACCCGCCAGCTCAGGTGTATGTGGCTGATGCCTTAGCCGCTTGAGCCACAGGCACCGAGCCTATAGTTTTTTTTAATTTACATTGGATTGGAGACACATAATTTACTGATTTTTCTGTTTGGGAAGATACACTAGTATGTACCTAGATGTGGTCGTGTGTTATATGTGTGTTTATGGGTAATATGTCTACTGTAATATGTATATATGTATACAACAAACATAAATGAAACCTGATTAAATTGAAAAGTCAGCCAAGTTGGTAACTACAATAAATTTGGTGTCCTTTTGCTTGTGAAGGTGTCTGTACATCTGCACTGAGCTTTTGATGTGTGCCAAGTGTAGTTCTAGTAATAGAAGAAATAAAAAGGTCGAGCTAGTGATGTGTTGCCTGTCCTTGGCAGGGTTCAATGCAAACAATGAAGTATTTTGACTCTTCAGTGAGACAGACTTAACACAAGGAATTAACAGGCAGTCCCCAGGTTAAGAATGAGCTGGGTTCTGTAAGTTTGTAATTTATATGTAAGTTGAACTATTTACCTATTACCTGTAATACCCTTTATTCAGGACTGTGAGTTGTATATAAGATGGATGTCTGTAACTTAGGCACTGCCTATAGTTTTTGTTTTACTACAGAAGAACTTTTCTGTAAGTTGATCACTGGAAGGTCTTGTGACAAACTGGTCAACATAAGGGATGAGGCCTGTATGTACATGTGGTGCATGTCGGGTCTATGAAAATTACGTCAACTTGAGGTGGTCAATGTGGGGCAGTGGTCAGCTACTGTAACTGGATAGGTTAGAGGAGGGGGCTCCACGAATGGCCTCCAGAATCACACCTCAGAATTGGCTGTCACAGAGCTACTGTGCTACCTGTCCTGCAGTCCGAGAGCTGAGGTGTGGTCAGGGGACTGGGAAGCCATCCTTGTTAGAGAACGGTTGGCTCCAGGGCCTTGCTGTCTGTATCTACAGTCTGGCTGCCTTTTGCTTCACGGCTTTTCTTTCCACTTCACTCGGTCTCAAATGGTGTCTGTCTCTAGTGGGCCTGATTAGCAGACCTCTGATCGTGTCTGAAACTCCAGCTGCTAAGGACTCTTAGTGCCTGCCAAACATTAAGTACAACAGAAAGATTTTGCAAAAGATGCTTGAAGAAACCACATAACTGCATTTGCCACATTTTTCCTGAAAAGGAAAGAAATAGTTAAGTTGCTTCTGATGTGTTTTTAAGTAGATGGGTCCAGAAAGTTGGAGCGTTCCAGAAAGGAAGGGGCTGGTGTGAAGGTTCTGCCAGGAAGGCGAAGGGACCGGTGGCTGGAGTCAAAGGAATAGGAGAAATCACCCAAGTGTGTGCTTGAATGTCATTCCCTGGATATTCTTCCAGAAACAGGAAAATGGCTTTGATGCTGAGGACTGGTGTGAAGGTGCTGCTGACTGGGGAAGTGACGTTGAGGAGGCGCCTTCACCACAGCTTACCTTGGATTTTGGAAATGATCCCCACAGTGCCAGAGACGTAGACTGGACCGTCCAGCTGCAGGGCCTTCAGCTGCAGGATGCGGTCCCGGCTGCCGTTCAGCCCTCGCCTGCTGTGGGGCCGGTGCCGCAGTTCCTGCCCTACTACATCTGCGTTGCAGATGAGGATGACTACAGGGACCCCGCCAGCCTCGCTCACGCACACAGCCTCCTCAGGGACTATCAACAGAGAGAGGGAATTGCTGTGGAACAGTTACTTTCCCAAAGGTGAGAACGTGTGTTGTCCAGGTCGAGCAGGGTCTTAGTTGGGAAGCAGCCACGGCAGTTTGCCCCTGGACCTGGGGAGACTGTTTCTGTCAGAATTTGTATGTGTAGGCCTTTCTGCTTCATTCATCTCCGGCAGGAAAGGAAGAAAGAGACAATGGGATCTCCTGATCAGCTAACCTGGCTTTTTTTTTTTTTTTTTTTGAGGCAGTGTCACTATGACCCCCTCGGTAGAGTGTTGTGGCGTCACAGGTCACAGCAACCTCAAACTCTCAGGCTCAAGGGATTCTCTTGCCTCAGCGTCCCGAGTAGCTGGGACTATAGGCAATCATCACAACACCCGGCTATTTTTTTGTTATAATTGTCATTGTCTTTAGCAGCCCTGGGCTGGGTTTGAACCTGCCAGCCCCGGTGTATGTGGCTGGCGCCCTAGCCCCTGAGCTATGGGTGCCGAGCCTGTTGTCTATTTCATCAGATGATAGTGGGAGTCAACTAAGAAAACAGATCTTGAAAGGCTTAAACAAAGCACTTTAGGCGCCCTCCTCACTGAGCTACGGGCACTGAGCCTTTATTAAGTTTTTTAAAAAGAATTGTCTTTTGAGGGTTGGTTGCCATGACTCACACCTGTAATCCTAGCATTCTGGGAGGCCGAGGTGGGTGGATTGCCTTAGCTCAGAAGTTCGAGACCAGCCTGAGCAAGTGCAAAACCCTGTCTCTAAAAACTAGCTGGGTGTTATGGCAGGTGTCTGTAGTCCCAGCTACTCGGGAGGCTGAGGCAAGAGAATCTCTTGAACCCAAGAGTTTGAGGTTACTGTAAACTATGATGCCACAGCTCTCTACTGAGGGTGACAAAGTGAGACTCTGTCTCAAAAAAAATAAAAATTATCCTTTGGGCCGGGCTCAGTGGCTCATGCCTGTAATCTTGGCATTCTGGGAGGCCAAGGCAGAATGAGACCCTGTCTCCAAAAATAGCCTGGCGTTGTAGTTGGCATCTGTAGTCCCAGCTACTTAGGAGGCTGAGGCAGAAAGATCACTTGAGCCCATGAGTTTGAGGTTGCTGTGAGCTATGATGCAACAGCACTCTACCGAGGGCGACAAACTGAGATTGTCTCAAAAAAAAAAAAAAAGAGTTACCTTTTTTCTTCTTCTAAATATCATAATTTTCTGGGTGGTGCCTGTGGCTCAGTTGGTAAGGCGCCGGCCCCATGTACTGACGGTGGCAGGTTCAAACCCAGCCCTGGCCAAACTGCAACAAAAAAATAGCTGGGCGTTGTGGCGGGCGCCTGTAGTACCAGCTACTCGGGAGGCTGAGGCAAGAGAATCGCCTAAGCCCAGGAGTTGGAGGTTGCTGTGAGCTGTGTGACGCCACGGCACTCTACCGAGGGCAATAAAATGAGACTCTGTCTCTATAAAAAAAAAATATATATATATATATATGTGTATATAGATATATATCATAATTTCTAGATAAATACATTCAAGTGCTTTCTGCATCTCTTTTAGTATTTCTAGTGATGGTGATGAAAAATACGAGAAGACCATAATTGAAAGTGGAGATCAGATGTTTTACAAATTCATGAAGAGAATTGCTGCTTGTCAGGAACAGATCTTAAGGTATATTTTCTTTTATTGTTTTTCTTTCCTTCTTTTTTTTTTCCCCAAGACAGTCTCAAGCTGTCGCCCTGGGTAGAGTGCTGTGGTGTCACAGCTCACAGCAACCTCCAACTCTTGGGGTTAAGTGATTCTCTTGCCTCAGCCTCCCAAGTAGCTGGGACTACACTGTGGTGCCTGCCACAACACCCGGCTAATTTTTTTTTTTTTGGTTGTAGTTGTCGTTGTTTGGTGGGCCTGCCCGGGCTGGATTCTAACCTGCCAGCTCCAGTATATGTGGCTGGCGCCCTAGCTGCTTGAGCTACAGGCGCCGAGCCTGTTGTTTTTCTTATTTATAAAAGTAGTATACGCCAGGTGTGGAGGCTCATGCCTGTAATCCCAGCACTTTGGGAGCTCAAAGCAGGTGGACTGCTTGAGCTCACAAGTTTGAAACTAGCCTGAGCAAGAGCAAGACCCCATCTCTAAAAAAAAAAAAAAAAAATAGCCAGGTATTGCAGCAGGTGCCTGTAGTCCCAGATGCTTGGGAGGATAAGGCAAGAAAATCGCTTAAGCCCAAGAGTTTGAGGTTGCTGTGAGCTATAACGCCGTGGCACTGTACTGGGGGCAAAAAGGTAAGACTCTGTCTCAAAAAAAAAAAAAGTAGTATAGGCTCTGCACCTATAGCTCAACCGGCTAACGTGCCAGCCATCTACACCAGAGCTGGCGGGTTTGAATCCAGCCTGTGCCCGCCAAAAAATAGCCGGGCATTGTGGCGGGTGCCTGTAGTCTCAGATACTTGGGAGGCTAAGGGAAGAGAATCACTTAAGCCCAGGAGTTGGAGGTTGCTGTGAGCTGTCATGCCCCAGCACTCTACCCAGGGCAACAACTTGAGGCTCTGTCTCCCCCCCGACCCCCCTCCCAAAAAGTAGTATATATTAATTTGGAAAACACAGGAAGGTATAATGAAAAAACCCAAATACGCAGTATTCCCAAAACTAAGAGCAAACCACTGATAAGATTTTAATATATTATCTTCACTTGTTTTTTATGCATTTGAATACATATATATGTAGGGACTATGTATTTTTTTTTTTTTTAATTTTTTTCTTGGCGCCCGTAACACAGTGGTTATGGTGCCAGCCACGTGCACTGAGGCTGGCAGGTTTGAACCCAGCCCAGCTAAACAACAGTGACAACTGCAACAAAAAATAGCCAGGCATTGTGGCAGAAGCACCTGTAGTCCCAGCTGCTTGGGAGGCTGAGGCAAGGGAGTGGCTTAAGCCCAAGAGTTTGAAGTTGCTCTGAGCTGTGACACCATGGCACCCTACCGAGGGCAACAGAGAGACTCTGTATCCAAAAAAAAATTGTTTTTCTGGTGCTTGAATCAGAAGGTATTACATGTATATATTTTTAAAAAATATAGTTGAGATCATAAAGTATTTATAACTTTTCTTTTTTTCAGTAAACATATATTGGTCTTGAGTGTTATCCTATACTGTGTGCTTGTTTTTTTCAGATTAATATGAGGGTACAATTAGGTTATGATGTTTGCACGTGTTAGGTAGAATCCTTGTTGTAGTTATGTCCTACACCCAGGAAATGTGCTATGTACCCTTACGTTGTGCCCATTAAGTGGGAGCACACCAGTCTGTCCTAAGTTGTTAAAAATATTTCTTTGTTTTTAAGTTTAAATTTTCAAAAGGTAATATATTCAAATGCTCGGAAGTCTTACAGAGTTTCTGTATGCATATCCAAGCAAACATGAGTACTTACATATTACTACTTACTATCTCCCCACCCCTGCCTTTTTTGTTTTGCATCCTCTATCTATGTTGCCTAGGTTGGAATGCAGTGGCCATTTACAGACACGATCATAGCATACTGTGGCCTCAAACTCTTGGACTAAAGTGATCCTCTGGCCTCAGCCTTCCTAGTAGCTGGACTACAGGCACATGCCATCATGGCTGGTTCTCCCACCCCCTTTTTTACAAAGATCAGGAAGTATTCTAGGCTGGGCAAGGTGGCTCACATCTGTAATCCTAGCACTTAGGGAGGTCGACGCTGGTGGATTGACTGAGCTTCGGAGTTTGAGACCAGCCTGAGCTAGAGCCAGATCCTGTCTTTACTAAAAATTGAAAAACTACCTGGGCAATGTAGCGGGCGCCTGTAGTCCCAGCTACTCAGGAGACTGAGACAAGAGGATTGCTTGAGCCCGAGAGTTTGATATTGCTGTGAGCCGTGATACCACAGTACTCCACCAAGGGTGACAGAGTATTCTACACACATTTTCTAGAATGTGTATTGCTTTTTTATTTTTTTGAGACAAAGCCTCACTTGCCTATAATCACTGTGTTGCGGGTGCCCAGCCACCTTTGTCAAATTGTGTGTGCAAGTGTATCTACAGGGTACATTCCCCGGGGTGGCGTAGTTAGGCCAAATGTATATGCAGTTGTAATTTCTTTTTCTTTTTTAGGCATCATCCACTCCCTCTTTATTATTATTTCATTTATTTATTTTTTTGCAGTTTTTGACTGGGGCTGGGTTTGAACCCGCCACCTCCGGCATATGGGGCTGGCGCCCTACTCCTTTGAGCCACAGGCACCACCTATTATTATTATTTTATTGTTTGGGGTTCATTGAGGGTACAAAGAATTACATAACACTGATGGTATGTGTTAGATAAAGTCCCTCTTATAATTGTATCCCATCCCCAAGAGGTGTGCCGTGCACTGTCACCCCCCAACCCCCTCCCGTCTATCCACTTGCTCATTCCCCTACCCCCTCTTGTATTAGCTCATCTACTGCCTTCATTTTATAGAGTTGCAGTTGTAATTTTCATAGGTAATACCACATGGATGGCCATAGGGCTCATATGCTCTAATTATGACTCATGATAAATAAGTCTATTTTCCCATAACCTCACCAATAATACGGGCTCCATATTTTTGCATACATTTCTGCCAATTCAAGTGAAAGACCATATCTTAATATAATTTTACTTTTATTCCTTTTTTTGTTTTTGTTTTGAGACAGTCTCTCACTCTGTTGCCAAGGCTGGAGTACATTGGCACAATCATAGCTCACTGCATCCTCAAGCTTCTGGGCTTGTGATCCTTCAATGCCCACAGTAGCTAGGACAACAGGCATGTGCTGTCAGGTCAGGCTAATTTTTTTTTTTTTTTTTTTGAGAATGGACATTCTCATTTAATCTACCCGCTCTCACTTCACGTGAAGACTTCACAGTCTTCTTTCTCATTTTGGGTAGAGTGCCGTGGTGTCATAGCTTATAGCAACCTCAAGCTGTTGGGCTGAAGTGATCCTCTTGCCTCAGCCTTCTGAGTAGCTGGCACTACAGGTGTCTGTTATAATGCCCATCTAGTTTTAGAGACGGGGTCTCACTCTTCTAACCCTAATCCGCCTTGGCCTCCCACAATCCTGGGCATAGTGGCAGGCGCCTGTAGTCCCATCTACATGAGAGGCTGAGACGAGAGGATTTCTTGGGCCCAAGAGTTTGAGTTGCTGTGAGCTTTGATGCTGTGACACTCTACCCAGTGTGACCAAGGGAGACCCTGTCTCAAAAAAAAAAAGTAAAAAATTAAAAAATAAAGGGCTGAGTTACCACATAGTGGGGTGGGAGGAAGAACAGTGACCACTACCCTTGGTGTCAGCCACAGAGTGCCCAGTTTGGTCCAGGAGGCAGATAATACACTTGTGATAAGGGCTCAGCACAGACATAAATAAGAAGGCAGGAAGCACAGGGGAGGGATTGAGGCTTCTGTCTTGGCGCATCAGGGATACATCATGCAGGGGAGAGTGATGTGGGCCCCGAGCCCTGGTGAAGGACTGAAGCCACAGGCTGAGGGTAAGGTATGGCCTGGGGTTAAATGGAGAGAATTTAGTGAGGTTGACGTCATGACATGGGCATGTGAAGTGAGGGCAGGTAGATTAAATGAGAATGTCCGTTCTCCATTGCTCCCATAGCCTCACACCTTGATCTCTCTTTGGACATAAACCTGTGTTTTCTGTTTTGCCAGACGGGGTGCTTCTTATACTTGGCATCTAGAGCCGTGGTTGGCATGAACTGGTACAAAACATGCTTCCATTCCATCTCTAACTAAAGAATTTGTTCTTTATTCTGTGGTGGGTGAATGTAGAGGTTTTACAGGGGAGTGATAAGAGTCCCTTGTGCCTCTAAGAATAGAGAAAAGGAATCCAGGTGAGATGGAACAAGGGTCTGGATCATTACAAAGGACATGGAAAGGAGGGGATTAATTAGGGAGAAATGTACATGTTTGTATAATGACACGTCTCCTTCTTCTAGGACTCCAGTTATTTATATGTTAGACTATTTGAAACTTTACCATAGATCTTAAATGTTCTTTTTTTTCTTTTGAGACAGAGTCTCACTATGTTGCCCTGCGTAGAGTGCCATGGCATCACAGCTCACAGCAACCCAAACTCTTGGGCTCAAGCGATTCTCTGGCCTTAGCCTCCCAAGTAGCTGGGACTACAGGCGCCCGCCACAACAGCCACAACCTGACTATTTTTTTTAGCAGGCTCTGGCTGGGTTTGAACCCACCAACCCCAGTGCATGTGGCTGGCGCCCTAACCACAGAGCTACAGGTACTGAGTCTCTATTTTTGTTGTTTATAGTTTTTCTTTCAATTTGGGTAATTTCTGTTCTCTCACACAGACACACACACACACAACTGGGGTGAAGGAGGATAATTTCTATTTACATTTATTCAAATTCACAATTTTTTACAATTGTTATGTTCTTATGTACTTAAAAAGATTAAAACAGGGTGGTGCCTGTAGCTCAGTGGGTAGGGTGCTGGCCACATACACCGTGGCCGGTGGGTTCAAACCCTGCCCAGACCAGCTAAAACAATGACAACTACAACAACAAAAAATAACCGGGTGTTGTGGCAGGCGCCTGTAGTCTCAGCTACTTGGGAGGCTGAAGCAAGAGAATCACTTAAGCCCAACAGTTGGAGGTTGCTGTGAGCTGTGAAGCCACAGCCCTCTACCTAGGGCAACAGCTTTGTTTGTTTTGCAGTTTTTTTTTTTTTTTGGCTGGGGCCAGGTTTGAACCCACCACCTCCAGTATATGGGGCTGGTGCCCTACTCCTTTGAGCCACAGGCACCACCCTGTTTTAATCTTTTTAAGTTTCAATTTCTGTGCTAAATTTTTCTTTTTTCTTTTTTATTAAATCATAGCTGTGTACATTAATGCAATCATGGGGTACAATGCGCTGTTTTTGTTTTTTTTTGAGACAGAGCCTCAAGCTGTCACCCTGGATAGACGGCCGTGGCATCATAGCTCACAGCAACCTCCAATTCCTCGGCTCAAGCGAGTCTCCTGCCTCCGCCTCCCAAGTAGCTGGGACAACAGGTGCCCGCCACAACGCCCAGCCATTTTTTGGTTGCAGCCGGCGTTGTTTGGTGGGCCGGGGCTGGATTCGAACTCGCCAGCTCAGGTGTACGTGGCTGGCGCCTTAGCCCATTGAGCCACAGGTGCCGAGCCAATGTGCTGTTTTTATATAAAATTTCAAATATTTTCATCGAACTGGTCAACATAGCCTTCATGGCATTTTCTTAGTTATTGTGTTCAGACGTTTATATTCTGCGTTTAGTAGGTTTCACCTGTACCCTTCTACGAAGCACCATAGGTGTGGTCTCACCAATTGCCCTCCCTCCACCCATTCTCCCTCCCCTCCCCTCCCTTGCCCCTTTCCCCATATTCTTGTGCTATAATTGGGTTATAGCTTTCAGATGAAAGCTATAAATTAGGCTCGGCGCCTGTGGCTCAACAGGCTAGGGCACTAGCCACGTACACCTGAGCTGGCTGGTTCGAATCCAGCCTGGACCCGCCAAACAACAATGACGGTTGCAACCAAAAAATGTCTGGGCATTGTGGCGGGTGCCTGTGGTCCCAGCTACTTGGGAGGTGGAGGCAGGAGACTCACTTGAGCCCAGGAATTGGAGGTTGCTGTGAGCTGTGATGCCATGGCACTCTATCCAGGGTGACAGCTTGAGGCTCTGTCTCAAAAAAAAAATATATATATATATAAAAAAAGAAAGCTATAAATTAGTTTCATAGTAGGACTGAGTACATTGGATACTTTTTCTTCCATTCTTGAGATACTTCGCTTAAGAAGAATATGTTCCAGCTCCTTCCATGTAAACATGAAAGAGGTAAAGTCTCCATCTTTCTGTTCTTTTTTGTAGAGACAGAGTCTTACTTTATTTCCCTCAGTAGAGTGCCATGGTGTCACACTGCTCCCCGAGTAGCTGGGACCACAGGGGCTCTGCCACAATGCCCAGCTATTTTTTTGTTACAGTTCGGCCGGGCCGGGGGTTTTTTTTTTTGAGACAGAGCCTCAGGCTGTCACTCTGGGTCGCGTGCCATGGCATCACACCTCACAGCAACCTCGAACTCCTAGGCTCAAGCGATTCTGCTGCCTCTGCCTCCCAAGTAGCTGGGATCACAGGCGCCCCCACAACACCCGGCTATTTTTTGGTTGCAGCCATCATTGTTGTTTGGCTGGTCCGGGCTGGATTCGAACCTGCCAGCTAGAATGTATGTGGCCGGCGCCTGAGCCGCCTGAGCCATAGGCGCCAAGCCAAGGAGGCCGGGTTTGAACCCACCACCCTCGGCATATGAGGCCAGTGCCCTACCCACTGAACCACAGGTGCTGCCCGTCTCCATCTTTCTTTAAGGCTGCATAATATTCCATGGTGTACCTATATCACAATTTATTAATCCATTCGTGGGTCGATGGGCACTTGGGCTTCTTCCGTGACTTAGTAATTATGAATTGGGCTGCAATAAACATTCTGGTCCAAATATCTTTGTTATAATGTGATTTTTTGGTCTTCTGGGTATATACCTAGTAAAGGAATTATAGGGTCGAATGGCAGGTCTACTTTTAGATCTCTAAGTACTCTCCAAACATCCTTCCAAAAGGAACGTATTAGTGTGCATTCCCACCAGCAGTGTAGAAGTGTTCCCTTTTCTCCACATCCACGCCAACATCTCTGGTTTTGGGATTTTTGTGACGTGGGCTAATCTTACTGGAGTTTCTGTGCTAAATTTCTTATCTGCTTATGTCTATTCACCTTTCCACTAGATTTTTTTTTTTTTTTTTTTTTTTTGAGACAAGAATCTCACTTTGTTGCCCTTGGTAGAGTGCTGTGGCATTACTGCTCATATCAACGTCAAACTCTTGGGCTTAAGCAATTCTTTTTTTAATTTTAATTTTATTTATTTATTTTTTTATTTTTTGCAGTTCGGCCATGGCTGGGTTTGAACCCGCCACCCTTGGTATTTGGGGCCAGGCCCAACTCACTGAGCCACAGGTGCCGCCCTTAATTTTAATTTTAATTAATTTATTTTTTGGAGTGCCGTGGCATCACAGCAGCCTCAAACCCTTGGGCTTGAGTGATTCTCTTGCCTCTGCCTCCCAAGTAGCTGGAACTACAGGCGCCCACCACAATGCCCAGCTATTTTTTGGTTGTAGTTGTCATTGTTGTTTGGCAGGCTCAGGCTGGGTTTGAACCTACCAGCTCCAGTTTATGTGGCTGGGGCCCTATCCACTGAGCTACCAGTGCTGAGCCTTAAGCAATTCTCTTGCCTCAGCCTCCCAAGTAGCTGGGATTACAGGTGTCCACCACAACGCCCAGCTATTTTTAGAGTAGAGATGGGGTCTCACTTTGTTCAGGTTGGTCTCAAGCTTCTGAGCTCAGGCTGGTCTTGATCCTGTGAGCTCAAGCAGTCCACCAGCCTTAGCATCTCAGAGTGCTAGGATTACAGGCATGAGCCACCTTGCCAGGCCTCCACTAGATTTTTCTTTACATGAAGTTTTGGTCTGATACACCATAATCTTGACCTTGGGTGACCTTGCATTAACTTTCTTTTTCTTCTCTTTTTTTTTTTTTTTGTAGAGACAGAGTCTCTCACTTTATCAACCTTGGCAGAGTGCTGTGGCTTCATATAGCTCACAGCAACCTCCAACTCCTGGGCTTAGGTGATTCTCTCACCTCAGTCTCCTGAGTAGCTGGGGCTACAGGTGCCTGCCACAACGCCCGGCTATTTATTGTTTTTTGGTAGAGACAGAGTCTCACTTTATCGCCCTCAGTAGAGTGCCGTGGCATCACACAGGTCACAGCGACCTCCAACTCCTGGGCTTAGGCGATTCTCTTGCCTCAGCCTCCTGAGTAGCTGGGACTACAGGCGCCCACCACAATGCCCAGCTATTTTTCTGTTTTACAGTTCAGCCGAGGCCAGGTTTGAAACTGCCACCTTCAGTATATGGGGCCGGCACCCTACTCGATGAGCCACAGGCGCTGCCCACGCCCAGCTATTTTTTTGTTGCAGTTTGGCCAGGGCCAAGTTTGAACCTGCCACCCTTAGTATATAGGGCTGGCGCCCTACCCACTGGGCCACAGGCACCGCCCTGCATTAACTTTCTTTATGGGTTAAATTTTCTTGCTTCCTTGCATATCTGGTATTTTAAATTATTTATCAGAAATTCAATGTTGAATAATAGTAGATACCGAAGTGTAAATACTCCTTGCAAAGGGCATGGCCCTTCCTCTTTAAGTCTAGTAGGCTGAGGGTCTGAGTCCATTTAATATGCATTTGAGGTCAGTCTGGACTTTGTTGCACCTTTACATAGATTTACTTGAACATTGGGTTTAGTGCCTGTGCGACTTTGAATCAAACACTGAGAAGAATTGCAGACAGCTTGCTATGTCTCGGCCACGCTGCTGGAATATGGCTCTGTTGTTTTGCTCCTGGTGCTCTGCAAAAGGGGAATAAAGGTTGCAAAGCATGGCCTTGGATGTTGGAATGTGACATGTGTTTGGTTCGGACTCGGCATGCTTTGTTTCTCCACCCCAGGTATTCCTGGAGTGGACAGCCACTCTTTCTGACCTGTCCTACGTCAGAAGTCGCAGAGCTTCCAGCCTGCAGCCACTGTGGAGGCCAGAGGACATTTGAGTTTCAACTTATGCCAGCGTTGGTCAGCATGCTCAAGAGTGCTGATTTAGGTAAGAAGCCCTTTATTAATTTGAGTTTGTGGTGTCAGCCTAGCTCGTAGCAACTATCAACATCCTAGGATCCTCCCACCTCAGCTTCCTGAGTAGCTACAACTACCAGTGCCTGCCACAATGCACAGCCTATTTTTCTATTTTTAGTAGAGGGGGGTCTCATTCTTGCTCAGACTGGTCTGAAACTCCCAAGCTCAAAGGATCCTCCTGCCTTGGCCTCCCAGAGTGCTTCATTTACAGGCGTGAGCCACTGCGCCCTGCCTCAGCAGGATTTGTTATTACTCATGTTTTCTTGGTGTCATTTTTTGGTGACTCTATTCATTGATAAGTTTCTATAAACTCTTAGGATTTATTTTCTATTTAGTGTGTTCTATTATGTGATATATTTTAGGGTGGATTTTCAACATTAAATATAGTAGTCTAGATAGTCCTAATGAAGATGTGTTGAAATTTTTGTTTAATTTGAAAGTATTTTCCTGCTTCTTTTGAATAAATCTGCTTTTCTTTAACAATTTTTTTTTTTTTTGAGACAGAGTCTCATTTTGTTGCCCTCAGTAGAGTGCCAGGGCGTCATAGCTCACAGTAACCTCAAACTCTTGGGCTCAGGTGATTCTCTTGCCTCAGCCTCCTAAGTAGCTGGGACTACCAGGCACCTGCCACAACCCCTTGCTAGTTTTTAGAGACAAGGTTTTGCTCTGGCTCAGGCTGGTCTTGACCCTGTGAGGTCAGGCAATCCACCCGCCTCGACCTCCCAAGTGCTAGGATTATAGGCGTGAGCCACTAAGGAGCCAACTTCTTCAACAATGTTAACTAGTAAGAAAGACTCTGACAGTGTTGCATCTGAAAGTGGTAAGCACTGTCTCTGCTTGACCTGATTTTTTCAGCTTCTCAGGTAGAATCACTCCATTCAGCAACATCAGTTATCCTGATACATACCGTTGAGCCATCTTTCTCTTTCACTTCTAATATCGTCTAATTACTCAACCTTTAGTAAACACTTAAAATGTGCCAGGCTCAGTGCAAGTATTTTATATGCATTATATTAGGTCATTTAGTCCTCCCCCCAGTCTCACTGTCTCTTTATCACAGAGAGGTGAAGTCTTGCTTAAGGTGGTAGAGCTGGCATTTACACCCTGGCAGTTTTGCCCCAGAGTCTGCGCCATCTACTAAGTAGGCATGTTTTGAGTATATCACACAACTTTCTCTGCTGAAACCCTGCATTTGTTATATTTTTCAGGTGTCTCTGTGGAATTTGGCACAGTTCTAGTTTACACGTGTGAGAAGAGTTGTTGGCCTCAAAGTCATCAGACTCCTATGGAAGAATTTTGTATTATACAAGAAGACCCAGATGAGCTATTATTTAAGTAGAGAATTTCTTTTTATTTATAGAAATTAAAATAACTTTCAGTGTTCAAATATGTAGGTACCTTATTTTAACTCACAAGTTGTTAACTAATATATTTTTTTTAAAACCATTTTTGTTTGTTATGCAGTTTTTGGCCAGGGCTGGGTTTGAACCACTACCTCCAGCATATGGGGCCGGTGCCCTACTCCTTTGAGCCACAGGCGCCACCCTGTTAACTTCTGTTTTTAAGGGTTGGCCCTTTTTGCTTTTCGGCATCTGTGCTGGGACTGGAATTAGGATCTTCTGATTGTGGACCGATCTGTCTTTCCAGGGTCACTGGACTATCTCTGCAGTGGCAGCCTGGAAAGTAGTTCCTCTTAAGCCCAGAGGGCTAGTGTTCCCTGCACAGGTGTCCTGGTGGGCATTGTAGGAGTACAGGAGAGCTGGGGAAGAGCCAAGAGCAGTGTTCAACTCTCGTCACCCTTCTGGCCTCTGCATTCCACTGTACCCTATTACTGTCCCTGGATGGTACCAGATCAAACCACTCGACCTGCTCTAGGCTCTGTGACAGTGGCTGTTTAGACCTGCCCATGTTCCCCAGCCCAGGCTCCTACCCTCACCCAGTCCCACCATTTCAGAAAGGGGCTCTTACTCTGTTCTGGACACTGTTTCTTTATAGTTGTCCACCTTTCTTTCTTTCTTTCTTTTTTTTTGTAGTTTTTGGCTAGGGCTGGATTTGAACCCGCCACCTCCAACATATGGGGCCAGCGCCCTACCCGGTTGAGCCATAGGCACTGCCCTGTCCACCTTTCTAGTCCTGCCTTTTTCTTTTTCTTTTTTTTTTTTTTTTGAGACAGAATCTCACTCTGTTGCTCTGTGTAGTGTGCCATGGCATCACAGCAACCTCAAACTCTTAGGCTCAAGTGATCCTATTGCCTCAGCCTCCTAAGAAGCTAGGACTACAGGTGTCCACCACAATGCTTGGCTAGTTTTTGTATATTTAGTAGAGACAGGGTCTCACGCTCACTCAGGCTGGTCTCAAACTCCCGAGCTCAGGCAGCCCTTTTCATTCACTTTTAACTTTATTCAACCTTTTCCTTTCTTCTGTCCCTGGGAGTATGAAAACACTCACAGTCATGTTCAGACATGCTCTCCCTGTGTCAATGAGGACAATGAGGCCTAAATTATCTGGGTGCAGTTCTCCTTCTGGGTGGTGTGTGACTGGGGAGAGCCCCACCTAATCCTCCCCCTGGGACACCTGAGGGAAAGCTGTATGTGTACATGCTGAAGGTGCTGGCCAGTGAAGCTTCAGGAGTGCTGGGGCTGCAAGGCAGAAGCAGAAAGTGGTTGATTCCTCTCTGTCACGCTGGAGCAGTGACCACCAGTTTCCCTGTGGCACTCTGCTGTGGGCAGAAAATGCGTCAGACTGCCAGACCTCTTACTCAACTGGAACGGAAAACAAACTGCTCAGATTTACAGCTACAGTACCTGGGCTTATTAAATGGCCAGGGAGTAACCCCCTTTGATGACAGGATAGAGGAGTTGTTGCATAAGAGTATATTTTTAGGGTCAGAAGTTGACATAGACATTTTCAGATACTGGAGCTAGGTGTTATGTTTCTGACATAGATGGAGGCAGACTGCTTGCACATGCTTGTATGGGGTCTCATCTATGTAAACAATACATATTATGGCTTGGCGCCTGTGGCTCAAGTGGCTAAAGCGTCAGCCATGTACACCTGAGCTGGTGGGTTCAAATCCAGCCTAAGGCTCACCAAGCAACAATGACGGCTGCAACCAAAAAATAGCCAGGCGTTGTGGCGGGTGCCTGTAGTCCCACCTACTTGGGAGGCGGAGGCAGAAGAATCACTTGAACCCAGGAGTTGGAGGTTGCTGTGCTGTGAGCTGTGATGCCACAGCACTCTACCTAGGGCGACAGCTGGAGGCTCTGTCTCAAAAAAAAAAAAAATTAATAATAATAATACAAATTAGCAGGGTCTGTTCCATGATCGAGTAGAAACACTCTGAGACATTGGAAGAAATCAAGATACAGGAAATCAACTCCAGTTTGAACCCATTTAAAAGCAAAACTATAGGCTCAGCGCCTGTGGCTCAATGGGCTAAGGGGCCAGCCACGTACACCTGAGCTGGCAAGTTTGAATCCAGCCTAGGCCCGCCAACAACGACGGCTGCAACCAAAAAATGGCCAGGCATTGTAGCGGGCGCCTGTAGTCCCAGCTACTTGGGAGAGGGAGGTAGGAGACTCGCTTGAGCCCAGGAATTGGAGGTTGCTGTGAGCTGTGATGCCATGGCACTCCATCCAGGGTGATAGCTTGAGGCTCTGTCTCAAAAAAAAAGAAAAAGAAAACTATACACTGCTATGTAGAAGACCTAAGTCCACAAAGAAGTAGGACTAGGTTGCCTGGTAGGTGAACTTTCAGCTTTTACTTCCTGTATTTATGTCCTATTAGAATTTAGTAAGGTGTGCACACATTTTACACTTTACACACTCAAGCAAATCTTCAAAGGCTCTTAGAGTTAGCAGCCAAGCCAGCCCAGGCCAAGGGGACGAGAGGGAGGGAGGAGAGAGAGCAAAAAGGCAGCTCCCATATAGTCTGGAGAGAGAAGGAAGGTCAGGTTGGTGACAAATGTAGGAGGCCACCTGTTAAGTTTACCTGCAAGGTTAGGCCTTTGTGAAAATAGGGCCAATGTGAAGAAAGTCTCACCAGCCCACTTCATAGGAGTGCCTGTCTGCCCCCATGCCCTGCTGCTTCCTGCACTTCAAGAGGGCACCCCGAGTCTTCCTCACAGACCTGCCTGATACTGATACACAGCTAGTGCAGCAAGCGGCTGATGAGTAAGACCATAGAAGGCAGCCAGCATTTTTCTCTGATTTCAGTATTTTCCTCTTTTCTGCTACTAATTTTTTCCTGCTGTTAAAAAGAATATTTTATTCAAAAATCATGAGCTTCCGAGAAATAAAAGTTTAACAAACAATTCCACCACACACAGATACACAAAAGTATTGTGAACTAAAATAAAAATGTGGAGGATCAGACAGTCCCACCTGTTGCCTCAAGCTACAGTGCCATAGCCTCAGCCTAGCTCACAGCAACCTCAAACTCCTGGGTTGAAGTGGTCCTCCAGCCTCAGCCTCCCAAGTAGCTGGGACCAGTCCTAGAATGCCCTGCTAATTTTTCTTTTCTTTTTTTTTTTTTTGAGACAGAGTCTCAATCTGTCACCCTGGATAGAGTGCCGTGACATCACAGCTCACAGCAACCTCCAATTCCTGGGCTCAAGCAAGTCTCCTGCCTCCGCCTCCCAAGTAGCTGGGACTACAGGCGCCCGCTACAATGCCCGGCCATTTTTTGGTTGCAGCTGTCATTGTTTGGCGGGCCTGGCCTGGATTTGAACCTGCCAGCTCAGGTGTACATGGCTGGCGCCTTAGCCTGTTGAGCCACAGGCGCTGAGCCTAATTTTTCCGTTTTTGTTAGTAGAGACAGGATTTTGCTCTTGTTCAGCCGGTCTGGAATTCCTGAGCTCAAGTAATCCACCCACCTCAGCCTCCCAGAGTTTTAGGATTACAGGCATGAGCCACTCACTGTACCTGGCCTACAGTAAAATCTTAAGGCTCCACCACCCAGGGCTGACTGACTGGACGCCTTCTTGGCCAAGGGGATACCCTAAAACTGAGTCGGTAGCTGTGGCAAAGATCAAACATGCCTCATGGGGTCCCCTCCCTTCTTAGAGGTGTTGGTTGTGACTCATTAACAGGCCTAAGGTGATGCAAGACACACCCCAGCAGGTCCTCAACCTCAACAACAAACCACTAGACTGAGTCTGGAACTCCATCAGGTAGTTTGTCTCTGATTAACAGACCCTTAAAGAAGCATTCCTTTTCAGACTCCTGGCCTTTTAGACAAAGCCTGACTCTTTCAGCTAGTTGTCAACTAAAGACTCTTTAAACCCACATATACCCATAAGCCCTACTCTTTGAGATGTTCCACCTTTTCGAGCCCAACCAATGTATGGCTTCTATGTATTGATTTATGAATCCTGTAATTCCTATCCAGTTGAAATGTTTAAAGCCAAACTGTAAGCCCACCACAGCAAGTGTGCTTGATGAAGGCTTCTTGGGTGTGGCTTTGACTCCGTAAACAAACCTCTTTATTTCACAGAGCATGACTTCTTTTCCATTTACAGTATTAACTGTTGTTATTCTTGTCTTTTAAGAAATTTGGGCATGCTTTTGTATCTTTTTCATTTAACAATATATTGTATTTCTCCCCTCTGTAAACATTTTTCCCACAACATAATTTGTAATTGCTGCAAAATATTTTTTAAAATATGCATCAAGATTAGTTGTTCTTTTTTTTGAGACAGAATCTCACCTTTTTTCACCTGGCTAAAGTCTAGTGGAGTCATGACAGCTCACAGCAACCTCAAATCCTGGGGTCTAGTGATCCTCCTGCCTCAGCCTCCCAAGTAGCTGGGACTCAGGCTTGCACCAGTCTCCAGCTAATTTTTCCTTTCCTCTCTTTCTTCTCTCAATCTCTCCCTTCCTTCCTTCCCTCTCTCCTTTTTTTCTTTTCTATTTTTAGCCGAGAGTCCGGGTCTTGCTCTTCCTCAGGCTGGTCTGGAATTCCTGTGCTCAAGCTATCCTGCTGCCTCGGGCTCAGAGTCTTAGGATTCCAGCCCTGGGCCACCGCGCCAGGCCTGAACATCAACCTTAATACTATTTTTGTGTGTTTTGCATTTTAATGCGGTTATGGATGACAGTGTCCGTTTTCTTTGTGAGTGCCTGTTAACATCCTGGGCCTGTGTTTTTTTGTTTGGGTGACACCAGTTAATTTGTAAGAGCTTATAAAGGAATGCAAGTTTTCAAACCTGTAAGGAAGCCTTGGCTGGAAGTTCGAACCCCCAACCTAAAAGGCGACCGGAGGCTTCTTCGGCCGGGTGGCAGACCCGTGCTCCGGTGAGAATCACCACCGCCCTCGGTCGGCTCTTCGCTCTGCCCGCCCGGCGCGGCCGGCCGCCCTCAGTGCGCAAGACCGGAAGCCGGGCCGCCCCTCCCCCACCCGCTTCCGGCCGGGGCTCACTTCTCCCGCCTCCGCCGCGCTCGTGGTCGTCCCGCCATGGCGTTGTCGCGGGGGCTTCCCCGGGAGCTGGCCGAGGCGGTGGCCGGGGGCCGGGTGTTGGTGGTGGGCGCAGGCGGAATCGGCTGCGAGCTCCTCAAGAACCTGGTGCTCACCGGCTTCTCCAGCATCGATCTGGTGAGGGGCAGGCGCGCGCGGGCTGAATGGCGGGCTGCGGTGCGGGGGCCGAGGCGCTCTCGGGGCCCCGCGCTGGGGTCGGGCCGGGGGCTGGAGGCGGGTCGAGGGCCCGGGGCTGCGGCTGTGCGCGTCGCGGGCCCCTCGGCGGGGACGGGGCGGGCCTCGGTGCGCCGGGCCGTGCCGGCGGCGGAGGAGGCCGCGGCCGCGGTCTCTAACGCGGCGCCAGTTTGTGGCGCCTCGAGGGCGTGGAAGGGACCCCGTGTCTCTGCTTTAAAAGTTCCCTAACTGCAGTGGGATGCAGGAAGTCCCTCCCGGACGTCGTGGCCTATTTCAGAATCCCCCTCAATTCAGCAGTAACGACCCGAGGAGCGGAGGATGGCGGCAAACCCTTCCTGGCGCTTGTCCGAGTCCAGCGCCGTCCCGAGCCGTTGGCATTAATGCATTTGGTCTTCCCTTTAACGAGTGCAGACGCCGTCTTCATCCTGTTTAATTTCTAACAGATGAGGAAAGTGAGGTGCAGTGTGGTTTAGTTGAGTGACACCCTGGGTCGCCACGAAGCAAGGCAGGGGTCCTTGGGCGCTCACGCTCTTCTTCAGTTGGTACATTCTGCGTAACTGTCGTCGTGTCCCAATAGGTAGTACGTTTGCTTATTTCTTTAAAGGTGTTATGAACCTTTACATTGGTGTACAACAGCAGGAAGCCACTGTAACACTAAATCAAGCTATTTCTATTAGTGTAATCTTTTTAGAGATTGGCGATTGTAACCTGGAACTTGAATGTGAGTTTAGATTGTCTTAAGGTGTCATGGAAAAAAGGAATGAAAAAAAGTAGTGGTGGCAGACTGAACTGATAAGTGAATAATGGGGAAGGGAAGAAAAATGTACACGTTTTAGTTTGGCTTTGACTGGGTCAATCTTCGTACCTAATTCTGTACCACAAATCCAAATATGATTATACTTCAGCTCATAACTACTGATAACTTGTCTAAAATAACTATTTTGTAACAGGAGTGAATTTGGGTATCTGAAAAAAATAAATGCTTAGCCTTTATTTGGTATTTTTATAGTAAATTTTTTTTTTTTTTTTTTTTTTGAGACAGAGCCTCAAGCTGTCACCCTGGATAGAGTGCAGTGGCATCACAGCTCACAGCAACCTCCAATTCCTGGGCTCTAGCGAGTCTCCTGCCTCCACCTCCCAAGTAGCTGGGACTACAGGCGCCCGCCACAACGCTCGACCATTTTTTGGTTGCAGCCGTCATTGTTGTTTGGCGGGCCCGGGTTGGATTCGAACCCGCCAAGCTCAGGTGTACGTGGCTGGCGCCTTAGCCCCTTGAGCCACAGGCGCCGAGCCTTTTCTAGTAAATTTAGAAAGCACACATAAAAAATGTTTTGGTGGTTATATGTTTTGATGATTTTCTTTTCTTTTTTTTTGAGACAGAGTCTCACTTTGTCGCCCTGGGTAGAGTGCTGTGGTGTCATAACTCAAAGTAACATCAAACTCCTGGGCTCACGTGATCCTCCTGCCTTGGCCTCCCAAGTACCTGGGACTACAGGTGCCTCCTACAATGCCAGCTAGTTTTTAGAGACCGGGTATCTCTCTTACTCAGGCTGGTCTCGAACTCCTAACCTCAGGTGATCCACCTGCCTCAGCTTCCCAATGTTTTGATGATTTTCACAAATTATAACCCAAACCATGAGGCTGTCACACAGTTAGACATTTGATTACTGTTTATATAAGTTTATTGAAATGGAATGAAAATGATTTTTATTGGCCATTTTTCCCCTCATATTTTTCTTATATATATTTTAAGTAGCAATTAGTCGATTTACAACACGACACCTTAAAAGATTATGTGAAGCTCCTTTCCACAGTCCTTAGGTGGTAATAGTAAATGAAATCATGTGTGGATGAAGCCAGCAGAAATCTGTTTTGCCATGTATTATTTTAGATAAAGAACAGGGCACAGTAAGATTTATGATCCATTGGGTTTGAAAGTAGTTAGATAAAGAAATTAAGGCCAGGTACAGTGGCTCACACCTAAAGCACAAGACTTGTCTCTACTAAAAATGAAAACTGAGGCAAGAGGATCGCATGATTATCCCAAGAGTTTAAGGTTGCTGTGAGCTATGTCGCCAGGGCACTTTACCAAAATAAGATTCTGTCTCAAAAAAAAGTAATAATATATTTTCAGTAGTGCTCACTTCATTCAGCACGTATATTTATTTATTTACTTTTTTTTTTGGCTGGGGCTGGGTTTGAACCCGCCACCTCCAGTTCAAAAGGGCCTGTGCTCTACTCCTTTGAGCCACAGGCAAGGCCCTATTTTCAATAAATTTACATTTTATGCCATCTGAGTTATTTCTTGAAACATTGGCCAGGATGATTAAACAAAACAAAAATGCCATCCTTTCTTTCTTTCTTTTTTTTTTTTTTTTTTGAGACAGAGCCTCAAGCTGTCACCCTGGATAGAGTGCCATGGCATCACAGCTCACAGCAACCTCCAATTCTTGGGCTCAAGCGAGTCTCCTGCCTCCGCCTCCCAAGTAGCTGGGACTA